>VDFB02291658.1:0-29814 GCA_007258455.2 Sequoia sempervirens
TTTTGTTTTAAATGTTTTTTCATGAAAAGTGAACTTTGATGGGCAGGGGACATCCAGACATCCATCCCTGGGACATCACAGGGACAGCAGTCCTCCCAAAAGGTCCAGCACAAGGGGGAAGCCCCGGGCCCCGGAGACATTCCCCAATTTCTTTATAAGATTGGAGGTGGGGAAGGAAAGTTCTGTTCCTGCTCCTCCATCCCCCAAACATTCCTGGATACATTGACTTCTACATATTCAGCTTCAAAACTAGGCCATTTTCCATGACCTTCATGGCCTTTAAACATGGCTTTCAAAGTTTCTAGACCGGTGCCACCATCTATTTCTCTGCCACTATTATTGGTGCTGCTGCTACATTCTGCTGTTTCTGAGATTTCTCCCATTACTGTACGTTAGAAAGAATGGCATGTAGGGTCTGTTTGTTCCACTCCACTGCTTACCTTCTCAGCCTTGCTAGACATGCACCCAAATCTTGGCAGAGCTCACAGAATAATGATGATATTCTCATTTCATAAAATGTTAAAATATCTAAAATATGTAATAATTTGATTTTTTAATACAATTGACTCTATCAGGAACTGAAACTTCTGAGCTGAAGAGATCTCAAGTCATCCTCAATATCAACTTAACCAATTTAGGAAAACTCTGTGAAAAATTGCGATAACTGTGAGTAATCTTCCCTCAGCAGGTTAGGAAATCCAATCTGAATTGGATTACCAATTTAATCTCTGTACTCTGGCACACATCCCGAGGCACAAAAAGTTGGCAAAAGAATGTGATTAAATCACAATTTTATCTGTGTAATTGTGATTAAAACTAAATTTTATCTGCAAAAGCATGATTTAATCTTGATTTGACATGAGCATAAAGAACAGCTTGTTTTCCATATTTTTATGAATTTTACAGTGTTCTTTAATTCCCTGATTAATTGACAAAATCTGTATCTTTTGGTTTGTTGAGTCAATGCCAAGAAAGAGTTTTGCTGCTATGTAACTAACAGAGCCTTGTCCCACTATCTTTTGTTTTTATCCTACCTACAGCTTTTAATAACCTTTTCTAACCAACGATGTGATATTAAATTTTATTTTGGCCAAAATCAAACTTGAATCTGAACCAGGAAAGGCAGCTTCCCATAATGCTTGGTAAGTATGCAGCATTAACAGGAACATTTTGATGCAGAGGCCAAAATGACAACTGATGATAGAATGATGCCCTCTTTAGTATCTCTTTCTTGTTCATCTTTTTCTGCATGCACCCAAACAGGAAGAGGAAAATAGAAGATATATTTATTAATTTAAGTTGCTGCAATGACAGCAGTTTTTCTTTTTGGTTTTATTGGGTGCTGAACACCAGATTTTTTTAAAAATTTGGATGTAGTCTCTCTTCGGTCATCAGATACAACTGTAAGATGTTCCAGATATGGTTGAGGTATGCATCCCACAGCTTCACAAATCAGGAGCAGAGAAAAATTGGTTAACTTTGCACTTGCTTAATTCAAATCACATATCTGTCACTGAATATTGCTTATTTTCTGTCAATGCAGATAAAATGTTTCACCTCATTTGCATTTTAAAACATTTGGAAAATCTTAATGTGCCCTTTAATGGCTTTGACACTGTTGACTGATATTGGCAATGACATGAAATGTATTCGGTTCAGAAGATTTCAGTTCTGGGCAAAGTTGAAGTGTTAAAAACTTTCCTGTTAGCCTGTTAGGTATTTAAAGGAGAGTAGAAGATTGCTGAATTATTTTGGAAGCATTTTTAATTTTAACTTTTTTTTTTTTTTAGATTTGCATGTCAACTCTTTGATTGAAGCAGCATTTGTAGTGTGGGTAACCTAATGTTATCTTGAATGTTGAGCTGGTGAAATCGCTGCATGACTTAAGAGTTGATATAGAGAGGTCATGTTTTCTATTCAAGCATTCCACTCTTAGATGTGCATGTACTTCAAAGAGGTCAATGTTTTCTTCTATATTTTTTTTAAGTCCTTTTCAGAAGCTTTAACAATTGGCCATATCAAGTTGAGACAAATGAAATATTGTTTGTTCATTTATTCTTTTCTTTAAGAGTTCACATAGAGAGGTCTTGTTTTCTATGCAAAACTATTTGATGTGCAAGTATTTCAAAGAGGTGAATGCTTATTTGAGTCTCTTTTTGGGTGAATTTCTATTTGTAAGCTTCAAGCAATTGGAATTGGAATTTAAGAAAAATGAAATATTGTTTGTTCGTTTTGTTCTTTTTGTTAAAGAGTTCATATAGAGATGTCTTGTTTTCTGTGCAAACATTGAACTCTTGGATTTGCTAGTACTTCAAAGAGGTCAATGCATTGAACAATATGTGAACTATTGACTCTGAATTCACCTCTTTAGGATTTTCATCCATTTCCATCAATATGTTAGCAGGCAAAACAAAGGCGAAGCACCCGTAAAGAAAAGGACCGAGTGAGAAATGATAATGGTGATATTAATGCCCAACACCAACACCAACAAGAAATCCTTTCTGTTATTAGAAATGTAGATACAAGCTCCTCAAAGGAGTCTTCATTGCCTGTCCTGGAAATATTGGGCACTCCAGATGAAGGTGATTTGAGTGGACTGGATAAAACAGATAATGTTGTGGGTATAATCGGACCAGAAACAGAGGATGGGGATGTAAGTCGTGTAGATTGGGACAGGGATAGCTCAGAAATGCAGCAGGATATGGAAGCCAGCTTCAGTGGGTCTGTCTCTGTTTCAGTGCAAAGTGTTCGAATGGGCAGAAAACAGAGGCCTGCACTGGATGACAGCTCATCAACATGCTCAACAGATTCTCTTGCATCCGTGGCAATGAATGGCTCGTACAAGGGCAACTCTTCATTCTCCAGCAAGTGTGAATCATTGTCAACCAGGTAGGATGTTATACTTTCATAACTCATTTTATGATTCATTTTTAACTGCAAGACATTTTTATCTATATTTTATTGACAATCTAAATGTTTTTGGAACAGGGGAAAAAATAAAAGCAATAGTGAACGATATGACACAAGTAGTGGCACTAGAGCTGGTGCTAGTGTGGTTGCAATTTCTGCACTTGAAGCTAATAATACTCAGAGTAAATCCAGCTCTAATGAAGAGGCAGTCATACTTTCATTGAAACAACATGTGCAGTTGCTTGAGCAGAGATTAGTGGAGAAGGTATAGTTCACCATTACACTTTCTTTTTGGAATTCTGAAGTTTTTACTTTCTAATTTACTGTATTTTGTCAAACACGAGGATTGCCTATCAGCTTGTTATTTGCTAAAGAAATACTTATTGTGTTGTTTCCTTGGGAAACTTCTCACTAGTCAAACTTATTTATCAGGATGATGAAATTTCACTATTGAAAAACGAGCTTAGTTCTTTCCAACATCAGATAGATTGTGACAAGTCCTCTAAGCAACAAGATATGACTGCAAATCACTGTCATACAAGAAATGCAGGGTTATCAAGCTCGAGAAGTGTAGATGATGATGAACATAAATCATCTTCTGTGCAGGCAGATGACTCAACCTTGAAATGTGGCAGCTCATGTACTCCAGGAGAGCTGCAAGTTAAATGTTCTTTACCAAAAGATCTACCTACTGAAAGCAGTAACATGGAAAGCAGCAATTTAACTCTTAAGAAGACTAATCCACTGACACATTCTGTCTCATTCAAACAGAATATGCAGAAGACAGTGCCACCTAACAGTCGTAGCAGAGAAATTGATCAGCATGCACAGAGTGTCACTACTGCTCCATTGCAAATTGAATCTGATGGAATGTTGCGGCCATCCAGTGCTCCTTTAATTCCGGCTGTTCCAAGATCAAATATTCCTGCTGCATTAACTCCGCCCGTTCCATTGTTGGCACGCTCAGTTAGTGCAGCTGGAAGATTGGACAGTGGTGTTGATCCAATGACATCGAGCAGCTCATCATTGTCCTGCAGTCCTTCTGTGAGCCCATCATACAGGAATGCTGCTGCTGGGAAAATGAAAGGTACTTCAAGTGGGCATTTTCCTCCTGTGGTATCAAGTGTGATACATACGGGTGTTTGTGTCACTCAAAGTCCATCTTCTCTATGCACAGTGTCTTCTCCTCCGAATCCTTATAAAGTCCATATATCTTGTCCTGAGTCACTGGGTTGCATAAGGGAGGATGCATCATGTATCCCCTCGCATGTTTCCACACCTCAGTCTACTATGTTGAATGGATTTGCTAAAGATCAGTCTCCAATCTGTGGAGTTGAGCAAAGCCCATCTCATATGGGATTCACCTTTGGCACAATTATGCCGGATTTACCGCATAGAGTTCCACCTCAGGAACTACAGGATGATGATGTGACAATGTCAGGACTAGAAGATCATCGCCAACAACAGCAAAGATTCTTGGAGCACTGTGTACATCAACAAGAAAGGAAGTTACATAATCTGCAAATTAATCAATTTCAATCTGAGCAGGATAATCTTGGCATAAGATTTCCACAGTCATGTCCAGATGATCTTGCAAGCCAAGGATTGTTCAAGAGTATGAATTCTCGAAATGTAGTTAGACGTAATGGTGCTGTGATGGGAGAAGAATTACCACATTTGGACATCATTGACTATTTGCTCGATGAAGAACAAAGCCGGGGTAAGGTGGCACTCAGTACTAAACACCAAAATCCTGGTGAGCAGATATTGAATGGGCAGTTTTATCTGCCAGAATTTCATGGTCCCAAGATTGATCTGCATAATGGCAGCAGATTTGATAGGTACATGCCTAAGGAAGATAGTACCTTGCAGATGGCTTGCCCCTCAGATTGGTGCGGTAGTGGACTAAGTGAGAGCATGCAAATGCTTCCTCCTTATGCTCATTCTTCACCTAGTCAGTATCTTGATCAGTATAGTGGCCAACTTGAAGAAGTTCCGCCTCACAACTGGTCCATGTATAGTGCTGATATGCCTCGAAAAAGTGTCATAAACAATGGACATGGTCCTATTGCTTCTCCAATGGGGAATTCTATCCAAGGGCATCATTACTCAGCTGGACATTGTTCTTCAAACTTTACTTTGGGGCCAAATGGTTACTTTTTTTAGATCCAATAATCATCTTTGACAGATTGGATAAATTTTCAACTTATTTAATTTCATTGGTGACTGCATATTTTCTTCCTATTATTGTGTTGATTAATATTCTGTTTGTCAAATAAATTTTTTAAATCCCTAAAGAACATCAAGGAGTTCATGTTGGAAAATGATCTGTCGCATCATCATATGCAGTGTTTATTTTTTCCAAAATATCTCAGAGAAGCGACAAAGAGGGTTACAATGCAGAACTGGCTTTATTTGCTAATTGATTGAAATATTCAGAAAGTCTCTGATCGGTATTATGGATCAATGGGTGTCATCAGCTTTAGGAATTATTCTGTAAAACTTCCACATAAAAGTTTTTTGGGTTTCTTTTCAAAAGTTAATTTTCAATAGAGATAAAATGTGGTCACTGATCTGTCCCGTGTAAATTTTTCTCTTTTCTTACAGTTTTAACTCGGATCAACATTTGAAAGTTTCTTTTGCTGTATTCTTTATCAATTTTGTTCAATATTTATGCTAAATGAATAAATTGTATCAATATTATACAAGTGTGATGTAGTGTATTTTCGGTTTCAACACTCATAAACTTGAAAACTTTGATATCTAAAATAAAGTATAGCCTATAAAACACAAATATGTTGCTATTAATAAATTGTCATTTTATGTGCTCAATATATTTTTCTTATAATTTTGGGAAGAATCGGCGTGTTATATAATTAACAAATCATCTTGAGAGTTTTTGTCGCTTTAAGTTTCCTCTTGTTTTGCTGGTTTATCGGGGTTTATGGTCTGGGGTGGGACCTACTCTCGACTATGTTATGTTCATTCTTCACTAGTTTTCTCTTTGGTTTCAAACCCTCATCATTTCTGGCTGTAATGCCTCTGGGCTACCACTTTTTTGGCTTTTCAAACAATATTTGAATTGACTTAAAAAGTTTACAAAGGATAATGCCCTGTAGTTAGGATAAATCAACATCAATGTCTGCTCAAAGTACTTTAAAAAAGAACTCCAAATACTATCCTTTAGTTGGTGTCTCTGTCACTATTCCAGTTGTTCATAAGAGGAACAACCTAACTAGGATGGTTACAAGAAAAGAATTCAGAATGATTGATAGTGTAAAAGCAGTTTTAGTTAGCTGTGTAGCGACCTTTCTTTTTGTAACATTACACTGTGTACAAGAATTTATAATTGATCTTTGAACTCTTAAATTTAAAATTATAAGCTAACGAAAGAATTGTTAAATAAAGAAATAAAACATGCTGCGAAGAATGAAAAATTAAACTGTAGCAGTTCTATCTATATTAAATTGGCACAAACAATGAGTGCAAATGGTATGGACACAATTTGCACCTTGTTTGGTTTGATAAGACCTTACCTATGGATGCAATCTGTCCTTTGCTTCCTTAGCTGCATCTCTACTGTTTGCCTAAGCATCTCTTCTCCTTTCCTTCTGCCCCTCATCTCTTAAAAATAGAGGACACACAATTGTTCTACTGAATTATGGAAGAAGATACAACATACAATTGTTCCCTCCAATATGGGAAGGCACAACATACAATTGTCCTCCCATCCCTTTTACAAACCACTATAAGCCTCTATTCATAACTTTCTTATGACAAAAAAGTTCTCTTAGGTCTAAGAAGAATTGTGACCATCGACAGATGTACAAATGCTTGTTCAGTTCATATTCCGAGTTTTGGCATGTGTAATGTTGGTGGACACTTCTGCAAATGCGGTATAGTTCAGGATACTTGTGCAATTGCAAGTTTGTGACTTTTTCTTTTGTAACTTTTCCAACACTTGCTCTTGTATTTAATTATCTTAGATTCAATTTATATGGTGCACAAAAGTCCATGTCTTTGCATGTTTATTACAATTTTAATGATCCATTTGGATTAATATCGTCTCCAATATATAGTTGCAAATCTAATATATAACCTATGTATGCTATAGTGATATTAACCATGAAGTAATCAATTGGAATATTTATAGCTTTATCCACCAAGCACTATGTTGGCATCCCATTTGACTATGTTCATTTTTGCTTGAAGTCACAGCCCTGTTATTTGTTTAACCATTTAATTATAATTGATCTAAGAAAACATCAAATGGGTCTCTTCTGGTCAAGGGCATAAATATCGTTTTCCATCTTTCTCCGTAAGTAGCAAAGGTCCAAAAGTTCCTAGTGTGGAGGTTTCATGTTGAAATTTCTTAGGATTGTGATTATGTCAAAGTTTTAGACTTTTCATTCCTAGTATGCCTTTCCTCCCATTCAGGTATGCCTTTCATCCGTTCCTTGTCTTAATGCCCTTGTCAAGATTTTAGAGTATTCCCTCTTGACATCCATTTCCTCCAACTTCAACTTTCCCTTGCTTTTTTTGAGTGTTTTGCACTTTTTCATACTAACACGCCTTTCATCAAAATCTTGACCAAGGACCTTTCGAAGTTGCAATTTCGGACATTCTTTTACATGGGTTCCTTTTTCTTGGTATCCCTAAGCCTTGATCCTTGATACTTTTCACTATGTATCTCATTAAGATCACTGGTTCAAACTTATCCTTATTTGCATTAAGGGATGAATTTCTAGTTGCTCCCAATCCTCGACTCACTGACAATGGTATTGGTTATGAAGTATTCCTAACCCCTTATCCTTGAAACATCGAAACTCCTGTATTTTGCACTATTCACTCCCACCAACCTCCTTGCACAAACCATAACACCATTAATGACTCTATTTGAAGCTGCAACTACTCTAAGGGGATTTTCTTACCCATAAATAGTTGTCCATCTTAAGAGCGTGGATTCAAATGTACTTCAAGTGATAAGGAGGAAAAATGCCATGTCGCCATTAAGGTGATGGTTACAGTTCTAATGCATCTGATTTCTATGCATTCTCTAGGCTGTCATTTCAATAGATTTTGCAAGATCTATGCCCGCCTTGCACGCCTGATCCATTGATTGCCAGTTCTTGCTTAGTTCTCGAAGCGATAAGGCAATTGATAGAGCATCATATATAGTAGTTCATTTTCTAAAAAGTATCGGTCGATGTGACTACAATTTGAAGGAGCTTTTATGGTTTCAACTCCTAAAAGTCTAGTTTCTATTAGAGTAGTAGATAATTGTAAATCACAAGGAGATTTGTATTGTTAATGATATTTGTAAATGACTGTCTCCATGACTCCATTTGTAGATCTTCATAGAAGTCCTAGCTTAGGGTTTCCACTTGATAGGTCACTAGTATGAATGTAATAGATATTTGATGAATGTTGCAACATTCTAAATACACTGCAAGCTTTGTAATGGTCATTTATTTGTCACATATGAATTTTTGCAATTTGGAGATGGATTACTAACTATGTCCATTTGTTTGATATCATATTTGTGGTGTATGCTCATGCACAACTCATAAACCTTTTGGTTTCAATGTGTTGTCTTTTTTTGTGTGCTTGGACTATGTAAACCAATGAATAGGCATTGGTCCTAAAAATAATGACCCTCCATGCACTCAAATTGAAAAGATCATTGAGTAGTTGATTACGAGTAGGAGGTAGTTGTATGCATTTCATGATTTAATGATCTATCCAAGGAAATATCCATAGTGGTATTTAATAGTTCTTGTCTTTAGAGAGTCATGTTTCCATACCCACATCTATTGTTATACAGTGATGTGCTTATCAACTTAATAGAGATAGTTGTAGCTTAGTCCTTGGCCTAGTGACAACTTTTGGGGTCAAGCATACATAAGTACTATAACTTTAGTTAATCCATCTATCTATTTTTAAATGTGTTTAATCCTATTTAGGTTACCTCTAGGGAAGCTCTCTTGAGTTTAGTTGAGTCTGAAGTCAAAGGTCTTACTTGCCTTAGTAAATTGGTATAGTGTTGCCTTGTCTAATCATAGGTTAAAAGGTTTGTTGCTAAGTTTGACACCCTTGGCACTCATAGAACACCTTGCCTTTAGGGATTTGGGATCTACAATTTTGTCCACCAACATACCACACTTTTTATTTTTGGCAAAGAGTCATGTAGTGCAGGGCCAACAAAGTTGTAAATATTTGTGCCTATCGGTCGTTTAGTGGCACCTTTTGATGTTGTTATTAGTTTATTTATCTCTTAGCTATCATGTCCTAGCACTAACTCATTTGACTACAAAATATGACAAAACTTTATACATCTTTATGGGCCGACATATGGTTAGCCTCCTTAATTTGTGGGTCGACAGGTATATGGTTAGCGTTCGTTAGGTTTCCGATGAATGTTTTTTAATAAATAAGTGAGTTTGACAATTTATCTATACTTGCGACAATGTTTTGCTATACTTGCGACAATTTGTGGAGGTTATAGGCTGAATTGTTTTGGTGCAAAATATTAGAATTATTAGATTTTGTTACCTGTCTATGATTAAAAATTATTGGAATGTGAGTTTGATATTTTTTGAAGATCTAAATATTCAAGCTTGGTAAAGAAAAATCATGTCAAATAATATTAGTGAAGAACAAAATGAAGAGACACTTGCTAGATTGTGGGCTAGATTGAAAAGAAAGGGTGATGGGAAATGTTATTGTCCTTGCAATACTTGCAAGGGCTTAAAGACGAGAAGACTTTTAATCACAACAGTTGAGAAACATTGTAGGTAGCATGGTCACGTTGAAGGGGGGCATGATTATCGTCCATTGGTAAGTTGTTCATTATATGTCTTTATATTGATTGAATTTGTAAATGTTTATATCGTTTTAACATTATATATATAAAATCACTTCATCATGATCATGGTTTATTTGTGTCAATCATTATTATAAAGGTGGGGCGCCCTAGGGCACATGATATGGATTATCATGGCCCAGAGAATGTGGTTTTGCAAGAGGAGGAACATGGAGCTGTGAATATCAAAGATGAAGTTAATGATCCTATGGAAGAAGATGATCATGCGCCAGAAAACACAGTTGAAGATGATGGTACAAATACATTGATCCATGACACATTTAGTGGCATAGCTGATCATGATGATCGAGATGACTCTGATGATGTTCATGATTTACCTATACTTGAGAAGGCATACGAGCCCCTTTATGAAGGCTCCCAAACAACTCTTCTTTCTGTTGTATTGTTGCTGGTGAATTTGAAGGTTATGAATGGTTTATCCAACATAGCAATCTCACAGATGTTAAGGTATGTCATATATGTCATCTTTTTTCATCTATTTTTGTTGTTAGTTCATCACTAGTAAATAAAGGATGAGATATGTACCATTAATATTCTTTATATTAACAAATTATTATTTTTGTTGTAGATTGATAGGTGAATTTTTGTTACCACCATCAAATATTTTACCTCGCTCATATCGAGATTTATCTGCCATTATGAAAGATATTGGAATGGAGTATCAAACAATAGATGCATGTCCCAATGATCATATTATATATCATAAACAACATGAATTTGCAACAGAATGCCCAAAATGTCATATCAGTAGATATCGAATAGATCAACTAACAAAAAAGGTGCCTCGCAAGGTTCTTCGTTATATTCCCATTATTCCACGTATGCAACGATTATTTAAGTGCGAAAGCTTAGCACAATTTAGGGATTACCATGCACGGAATAGAAGTGGAGATGACATTCTTCAAATGCTTGCAGACGGTTTTGCATTTAGGGACATGGAGGAAAAATGGCCACACTTTAAAGAAGAACCTCATAATCTTAGACTTTCATTGGCAGCGGACGATGTCATTCCATTTGGAGAGCTGAGATCTATTTACTTGGTGTGTCCTGTTTTTGTTATCAACAATAACATTCCTCCATGGATGTCAATAAAGAGGGAGCACATAATGTTGGCAATGATTGTTCCAGGTATTTGTTTACATCAATTTTGTTTAACGTAGTAGCATCTCATTTGTCTTATTTGTTGCATAATGACTTATATTTTTTTTCATTTAATAGTCATGTACATTAATTTATATATATTGCAATAAAATGGTTATAATAATTATGTAATGCTTATGTTCATTCAACTAGGTAAGTACCAAGTTAACGATATGAATGTATATATCGAGCCTCTTATCGACGAGTTACTAAAGTTATGGAATGGCGTCACTATGTATGACGTCTCTAGACCAATAAGACAGATACAATTTCAATTCCATGCAATGCTTGTATGGATAATTCATGATGCTCCAGGGCTAACACATTTTTGTGGTATGTTATAACATTCGACTGCACTTTAACGATATTTAATTTTATGAAGTAGATATCATGCATGTTTTAAAATAATCTATTCATTATATATAATTATAAAATTGACATATTTAATCCAATTATATATGATCTTGAGGTCTTCAAACAAAGGGAAAAGTTGCATGTCCAATTTGTGGTCCAAAGATGAAATCCGTCATTCAACAAGTTTAGGAAAGCAAGTGTTTGATGAGTATAGGCACTTCCTCCACAAAATCATAAGTATCGAACTACTGAAAAACATCTTTTCAATGGGAAAGAAGAGACTACATCAAAACCACGAAGAATGACACCTCACCTATGGAAGTTGGAATATAATAGAATTAATCATCAAGGTTATGCATCAGATCAAATTGTTTATCTATCATATATGATATGTTTGAAATTTATATTTTTATATTGTGTTTTGTTTACTCATGTTGTAATTGACAATGATTGTCGTTGTTAATTTGTTTAACTTATATGCTTCATGAAGGTCGTCAAGGCATTAATGGTCGGCTTCCATAGGGACTGAAAAGTTATCCCAGACAATTTAGTAGGTTGCCCTACTATGAGCAACTACAAATTGTGCATTTGTTTGATACAATGCATATCGGAAAGAGAATATAACAAAACGTTATGAAAATATTGGATGGAGGGCATGACAAAGAAAAAATTGTCAAAATTTGTAGTGACATTCAGGAAGCCAATCATGCAATGAAAAATGTCATTCAATTAAATAGCGATGGAGACCAAATTAATATAAGCACCCTTCCTTGGTTATTAACAGCTCACAGCAAAGCAATGCTATAAAAGAAGTCATACGAAAAATTTAATTTCCCACAGGATTTGCTGCGAACATAAGCAATATCATAACAAAGAAAGGTGAATTTGGGTCAGGGATGAAAATGCATGATTGGCATACCTTCATTAAGGTAATTATTCGTATATTATATATATTGTATAATGCATGTACTTTTCAGTGTATTATGTTTACTAGTTTTGGAAAAATAATGAAAAGATCATTTTATAATTGTTGCAGTACGTTCTACCTCTATCTCTCCTAGACAACTTCGACAACAATGTCAAGCAAGTTATATATGATCTTGGAAAATACATGAGGTAAGTAGAGATATTTGTTCAATTCGTTGTATAGATCTTATATTTTCCATTTGTTTTACTTGTTATGTAATATATTGTATATTTTTGTTAAATCTCGTTAATATATTTGTGCCTTGAATCACTTGTAGATGGTTGTCATCTAAAGAAATCCATAAAGAAGATATAAATTATTGGAAGAGAAAAATTCCTCGTCTAATGTGTGAAATGCAAAAGTGTCTACCTTCGACATTTTTCAATGCACAAGAACACTACCTCATACACCAAGTTGAGGAGATTGAATTGTGTGGACCTGTACACACAAGGTCAATGTGGATGGTTGAGAGGCACTTGAAATTTTTGAAGGCTTTGGTTAGACAAAGAGCATAGCTTGAGGGTTCTATGGTGGAGGGATATATGGTATACCAGACCATGGTGTACATTATTGAATATCTTCCTAAGTTCACAACAAAGATCCATGTAGATCACATTTGGGATCCCAATTCCATTAACAAATTCGAAGGGGAGTACCTGATGGGGAAAGGTAGATTGAGGAAAGTGAGAGGTAATTATAAGATGGTCATAGAGATTAATTAGAATACATTTTACATAGCCTTCAATTAATTGAAAAGAAACAACAAAGAACTAGTCCAAATGAAAGAATCTTCCACACACAAATAGAAAAGTACTGGTATTGTATTACTCCAGAAAATAAGTCTTTCACTGCTGAAAAGTATTAAAATCTTAAAAAGTGCTAATGATCAAATATTACAATTCGAATTTCATATATATAAGAAGAAGACCCTGTTAGCTCTCAAAAACACAAGAAAAATGCCTCAAGAGGTTGCCAAACTCTTGGTACATTTCAAGGTAACATACAAGGCCAAATAGTTTAGACCTTCTTCTCTTCAGGTGCTGCTAGACCTAGGCTGGTATACCTATATGAATGAAGCAGACTTGATTTGTGTTTATTTTTCAAGCAATTTATCCACAATGGCAAGTGGGAGTGGACAATTGAATCTTTATTATGGTATAGATTGTATAAGCAATATTAAGGCTAATCCTAATATGTTAGTTAATAGATGTAAAATATAAAATGGATGAACTAAAATGAAGTATGTAAGACTAGTGCCTCGTTGGGTATATGGAGTCTAATGAAGATATAGAAAAGTGTAATTTGTGATGGCAATAATTCAAACTGTTCGACACACAAATGTAGTTTGCAACTTGTACAAACGTGCAAGTAAATGACTGCCAACTCTACTTGAGATATGATGACAACCCTAATTATTTGATTCTTCTTATTGATCCAATTAATACTTTCTAGTTACTGTGATTGATTATAAGGATATAATCTTTACTTGAAAGAACCAAATGATCACATCACACAAATACAACAAATGTGTATCGACAAACTAATATATGCTTGATATACCAATTTGAACAACAAAAAAGCATCAAAATGGAGACAATCAAATAACTTTATAATTCCACAGACAACTGATACCAAAGACTAAGCCACAAATTCATATATCTTCATTAACTTCATCGAACTTCATGCATGCATCTGAGTCTTTTTGATGAAAACATCATTACAAAAACTATCTATAATATTCTTTTTTCTATCTATCTCCTCCCCTAATCATATAGAAACAGGTATAAATATAACAAACTATGAAAGGACACATCTTTTTAGAAATGTTTTTGCATAACAACAATAATAAACTAGCAGTTAGGCTCTATTTAGCCATAAATGGATTTTTGACAAATGATCAAGGTAATCCTGACATGCATGTGTGTCGACATCTCCAAGTGCATTCCGAATTGCTATCTCCATGATCACCATCCGTTCGTTCTGCTCACAAGCCTCGTCCAGTGTTGAATTGTCACCTGTAGCTGCCTCCAGAATTGTTTGCAGCATTGATTCACATTCCTTAATCCATTTGTATTTTTCCTTCAATTCTCCTTTGTCTTCGAATAGCATTGGTAATCCCTTCTTAGTGGCATCAATCAACCCTTGTTCATCCCCCTGCAATTCTTCTTGAAAGTCCTCGTGTCTCTTTATGAAATGATTGGGAATATCAATAGCTGCATTATCTGGAACATTTCTTTCACTTATTTCTTGGAGTTTCTCATGGATTCTCCCATCAACCCTCTTATGTTCTCGTTCTGCAACATAATTTTTCAAATGTGTTCCCCAAAGTTTACTTAGCCAAGTCATCAAGCTGGCTTGCCTCTTCTTTATCATTGCAGTGAGTGCATCATATTTTCCCTGTGAATATGCATCTGATCCTACCCACTAATCTTTTGTATGAGAACTCTCTCCTTGAGTTAATTGCTTTGTGGGTCCTAATGTTATTCCCATCATATCCTTCAAATGATCATTCTCTCTAAGAAATCTTTCATTGTACATTCTATACATTTCTTTTTCTTTTATCAACATCTGAATCTGTGCTTTATTCAATTTAGCAACATTAATGCCAATATCTACTGTGGTTATGAGATCAACCTCTCCAAATTTTAAGGTCATAACATGCCCAAATATATTTTTAGTATCAATCACAACTGATTTCCTGTGAGGTGGATACAGGGCCCAAATCATGAGCGACCCTTCATCTGGATTGTACCTGGATCTTGCATATATCTCTGCCACACCTTCAGGGTTGGGCTTATATGTGGCATTATTGTTCTTCAAGAAACTATCAAAGACTAAGGCAAAATTCAAATCTAACCCAGGAAAAATCATGATTCCTACATCTTCTAGCATTTTTCTCCCTTTCTCAGGAGTCATATCTTCCATTTCGTTATCCACACTTGTTTTAGGTTACGCAACAACTATCCTTCATTAGTTGGTGTTATATTTCCAACTGATTCCCTTATTTGTTTCCCTTTTTGCTTATACAAGAAAGCCTTAAACTCTGAAGTTTTTACAAATTCATCATCAGCTACGAATGATTTGTATGCAATCTGTCTTGCATCTGTATCTGAACTTTCTTCAACTTCTATCTCCCTAGGAGGACATTTGTAAGCTTGAGTTCTTGATCTGGATATTTTGTCAGTTGTGTTGTGAGGCCTATTATCACCAGGTGTTTCCTCCTCTGAAGATAGCATCACAACATCTAGAAATCCTCAATTGTACTCATCAACCACTCTTTCTGCTTCCCCCTCTTCCAGATTTCTGATCAAATCATCATATTGATAGGGTATATGATCATACCCACCCAAGTTTATTTTGTCCCTTGCAAAGTTGATATACCCCTCTGGATTGAATCCTTTTCAAGGTGGACTCTTCATGTTATATTGCAACAATTTATTCAAAACCAAATCATATCCCTCCCTTGCCAACACAGTGAAATCATCGAAACAAAGTGTGCTAGGCATAAATGCCTAGTTTCCAAAAGAGCTTAAATTCATGAAATCTGAATAATCTAATTGCCTAGAAATATCAAGATATGCAATTCTATTAGGTACTATTTTTGGAAGAATAAAGGGTGCATCATCAAATCCATATATCCTAATCATTGTTGCATCTTCCAAACAATACTAGTCTCCCCAATTGTGATTAATAGGCCCATTAAATTCCTTGGGTCTGAGGAACCTTTTTATCTCATCAGACAATGAATATTCACAAGGGTGATTATACAATTTATACAATTACTTCACAAAATATTCTTCAAAATGTATGAAGCATGAATTGGAAAATCTACTGTCCCAAATAGTAGTCCAAAGCTGTACCAACAACAAACCCCCCTCTTTATCAAATTGTGAAGCCCTTAGCTTATTAGGCCACATCTTCAATTCTTTCCCATAGTAAATAATCATATGCATCAGGATTGAATAATGTCTCAAATGCAAAACAGGGGATCCATTCCTTACCACCATTAATCCTGCATCGAGTTCATTGAAAATATGTGTGGCATAATCAAAAGGTCGAGAGTTATGGCATTGGACATCTGCTGCTATCGCCATCAACACAGTTGACATGTATTCAGGGACATCCACCCCTAGCACTTGGCACACTAAGAAATAGGTGTACTTTAGGTATGGTTCAAATAGGTCAACATGAAATGGGGGACCATCACCATCATCTAATGGGTCCGATTTTCCATCCTTCTTACATCTATGTAGCGGTAGCCTCCAACCCTTGTACACAGTATCCAATCTCCAGAATTCTCTGTCCAGTTCCTCATTAACAATTTTCTCGTCACACACTCCTAAATTGAAAACCTCACAGACTACAGCCTCTAATATGTGTATGAATGGTTTTCCAGAAGGGTAACAAATAGATTTTAGCTTGGGGTCATAACTGAAAACTAACACTTTTATCAATTTCGCATCTACAAACACATTTGGATAAACTAGCTTTCCTAGGTTAAATTTCCAGGGGTTACACACTGGTTCACACTGGTTCCTTCGGTGGTAATGGAAGATGAATAACTTATATCCCCTAATTGGGGTCCATGTATAGCCTATGTGCTTGCACCTATCTTCTAGCTTTTCTACATCCGCTCTGAGCTGTGCGGAGCGCTTGGCCCTAGGTCTAGAGCCGAGCAATTGATCAATTAGGTCTCAGTTCAATTTTCTTTCGACTACCCTTGGTTCATTTTCAGCTTCAATTTTCTAATTTTTACTCTTGGGGCGACTACTCTCACTTTATTTTTTGCTTTTTGTTTTCCCTGAGCTCGTTCCCTCCATTATACCCCTTTTTAAAATGACAAAATTAGAAAACAAAATTGTAGAAAACTCATAGATTCTATTTGAAATCCTTCGGTTGCAAGGTTCTCTGGTTCTTCGTCCTTCCTCCTGTTTCTTCCATTGTGAATTCCGCTCAATACCTTCTTCAATTATTGCTATTCAATTCAATAAATCAACTATCTCTTTGCGTTTGTGCCACCATTAATTTTTTAGCTCTGAGCACAAGTTCGCAATCTTTTTGAAATTCTCACTGTCACATCAAGTACCTTGTATCGATAAGACAATTTGAATTATGGGCGATTCTTTATATTTGGTTTTTTTCAATGTTCACCAAACAACCTGTTGGTTAGAGAAACATGATATCTTTCTCATCGATACACAATTTATCCTCTCGATCTTTGTAAATGTTGCCAAAAGTCACTCTAATGATCTTTTGATCTATTCACATCTTCATCAGCAAGAGATCATGCTTCACTAAGACATTCTGTAGTTTCTCTGACACTACGAGTCTCCCCAATGTTCATTCCTCCAATCTTGAATATGTCACCAAGACTC
This sequence comes from Sequoia sempervirens, assembly GCA_007258455.2. Classification (NCBI taxonomy): domain Eukaryota; kingdom Viridiplantae; phylum Streptophyta; class Pinopsida; order Cupressales; family Cupressaceae; genus Sequoia; species Sequoia sempervirens. The sequence continues at coordinate 17,630 of VDFB02291658.1, forward strand.
TCGCCGATATCATCGGTGTGACATGGAGCATCAGGAGAACCTTTTGAACTTACACTGATAGCTTCTTGTTTTGTCGTTATGCTTCTCTGTGCCTAATCGATGAGACACGATGAATTTCTTACTGATGGTAATTCACCGGTAAGACATAATTGCTCAGTATGACTTGTTGGATTCACTCCGATGATGCTTGTCTTGCCAATGAGTAGTTTCCTTTGTATCATTGGTGTGAGAGGATAAATGTCTCACCGATATATTTCATTGGTGAAACTCATAAGCTCGTTTTGAATGATAGATCTCACACCGATATCATTTGTCTTGTCGATGATCCCCTGTGTTGGTGAAACCGTGATCTGTGTCCACCCGATATGTTTTTCCTAGGCACTTTGATCGATATGACAACTTGGATTTCCTGTTGATATTCCGAAAACACCATCATTGGAAAATAGTGGCTTAGAGATCAGGGAGATTTGCACCAACTCTTACCGATATGGATCAAAATGTTTTTACTTAGAGAATTTTTTGGGGATCAAATTTGGTTGTGATCACAGGAAATTACATCAAGATTTGGTTTTCTCTGAGGGATTTATGAATGTAGTTTTTTCAAAATTTTACAGTTCCAACAGACCCAACAAAGGTGTCTCTTCAGATTGTCTTTTGGAAAATAATTAAACTAATGATCTTAATTAAACTTATAAAAAAATTTAATCTTCTCCTAACATTGACTTAGCCGTTGAGAAATGTTTTTTATACTCCTCCAAGGTATGGGTATCCACATCATGCACTGCATTTTGGGCTTCATATTCAAGTTTTATCATTAATTCCATATGTTTGCATGCTCCATCCAACAATATCCCTTCTGCTTTGACTGTATCCAATGCTTCTTGAAGTATCCTATTGCATTCATCCATCCAATCATCTCGCTCCTTCAGAAACCCGTTCTTATCACATAATTTGGGTAATCCCAACTTCACAGTATCATCAAACCTTGCATTTTCTGAGTGTAAGTCTTCATCGTATTTGTCATGCTTTCTCATGATTGTGTTAATGGCTGAGATGGAATTGGTGTCAGATCCCTCATGTAGTTGCATATCATGTCTCTTAGTACCCAATCTATTTTTCACTCTCCTGTGCTCAAGAATGGCTTCATAGTTCTTTTTGTGAACATGCCAAAAATCATCAAGGCATATCTTCAGGTTTGTAAATCTCTTGTGCAACATTGTTGCCACAATGTCAAACTGAAGGTCCTTCATCTTTTCTACTAGTTGTTGATGTTCTTCTTGCAATTTCTCATATTCACTATGCAACTCTGTATCAGTTCCAGAGGTAATCCTCATTATGGCATCTTTCATGGTAGTAATTTCCAAATCTGATTTTTCACTTTTTATTTTGTAATAATTTATTTCTTTCATCAACTGTATTGTTTGTGCCTTGTTGAACTTGGCAATGCTTATGCCCATGTCTGCTGAAGCCACATGGTCAATTTCCCCAACTTTAAGGATCATCATGTGTCTGAAAGATTTTTTGATATCGATGATCTTTGGCCTTTTGTGAGGTGGGTATAGTGCCCATATCAACATTGAATTTTCATCAGGATTGAATCTTGACCCTATGTATATTTCCTTCACACCCTCTATGTTTAACTTGTATTCTCCTTCCTTGTTATGCAAAAAATATCAAAAAATAAAGAGGCACTTAGGTCCCAACCAAGAAATACTATTACACCAGCTTCAAGTAACAACTGTCTACCCCTTTCATGGGTCATGTTCTGCACTTCACTATCTATATCATCTTTCAACCTTTTCATCAATTGTTGTTCATTTTCAGGGGTAATATTTGGGATGGATTCCCTCAACCTTTTTCCTTTGTAATTATATAAAAAAGATATAAATTCTCTTGACTTGACAAACTCATTATCAGAAATAAAGGATTCATAGGCTATAAGCCTATCATCTTCATCTACACACAATTCTGTGGCTACTTGTAAGTCCCTGTCAAGGAGCTCTTCATATTCATCATTCATCATCTGAGAGACTGTTCTTTGCTGTGATTGTGCTTCATTTTCTCCCACAGATTCTTCTTCAGATGAATCATCCATTTCTTGCAACCTTTACTTTTTTTGCTCTAACTCCATCATGAAATTTTCTATAACCTCCTTTGCTTCTTTGTTTACTTTGTTCTTAAACACATCTTCCCCAGTATAGGAACATGGGTGTATCCAGTAAGGTTTTTCTTTTTCTTACAAGAGTGTATGTACCCTTCAGGGTCATAATTCATTCTTTGTTTATACTCCTTTAATTTGAATTCATCCAACAACGAAAGATAATAAGACATTGGTAGTGGGATGTTAGGTTTTTAGGTACATAAATTATAAATTAAGGTCGTATACTGTGGTAATTAACTAATTATATGTCGTTTGTGAATTTCAATTTTTTTTGATATAGTTGGTCGAGAGTGGGATGCACTACATTTGTACGTCACAAACAATCTTGATTGGATGGCGGTATGGATTGAACGATGTCAACAATTTGTTCGCGCATTAACATGGGAAGGTGTGGCTTCATTGGTTAAAGAAGCTCATTGTAATGGAGATTCCAATGTTACACCAAGGGAAATTGATTTAGCATATGGTTTAAGAGATAAATAGGTATGTATAAATATATTAATCACCCATATTATTTAATTATTTTCAATTATATTGATGTATATATATGTTGAGTTTTTTTTTCTTTGCATACATTCGTCCAAGAATAAATATGTTTATCAACTGACGATGCAATAATTTTTAGATGTTTGACATATTGTAGGTGAAACACCACAAGGCTATGTGGTGAAATGGTTGTAAATTTTGAATCAAAAAGTTGGATGACATGAAGAAAACTTGTGATTCTGGGATAATTGCAGCCTTTTAGGTGACTAATGTTTCATCTAGAAGCGACATACATCCAGAAGTCTCAGAAAATCGATACTATGGGATTTTGGATGATATACTTGAGTGTGACTTTAAGTCCTTCAAATTAGTTATGTTCATCGTCCAATGGTACAAGCTACGATTGAATGAAAATGATCCCGAGAGAACTGTTATTGAACATGATAATGGATTTACCATGGTTAATACAAGGTCGATTAAGCGAGCTGGAAATGAGCCCTATGTTCTTCCAAGCCAATGTGAGTAGGTATTTTACTCAGAGGTTCCACATTTTTTGTTAGACATGATCCAAGAGGAAGGCCGGTAAAGTATAATGTGGTGGAAGAAGAAGATACCGAAGAACTAGAAGATGATGTAGATGATGATCAGGATCAACAGTTAGTTGATGATGTGCCTGACAAAGATGTTGAAGAAGAGGATCTAGATCATGATGGTGTACGAGTTAATGTTCATGAAGATGATATTAGTGTGGATGATGGCATTATCGAAACTGATATCAATGACGACGATGATGATATGACCAATCCTTACAATGTCAAATCTGGATTAGATGATACAAACAAAGAGTTGGATGAAGAAGAAGATCAATGAAATTGAAATGTATGAGTTATGCGATTATATTATCTATTTGATATTGATTTATTGATAGAATTATATTTGACTTATATGGTTACATAATTAATTCATGATGTTTTTAATTTTTATGCCATTACATAATTAATTCATGATGTACTTTTTAATGTTGTCAATTCATGATGTTACAACTATTGTAGCTCTCCTAGAAATTTCCATATGATCAAAACCTAATTAATCTATGACTATTTATGATTAGATATTATTTGGTCATATCTTTGGTTATTTCATTCCCAAAAAAATAGTGTTTCCTCATGTTGACCTCGCATAGTGACATGTGAATGGGGCCAACGTTGATTTTTTTTCAATTTGTGCTTGTATGGAGTGAAACTTGACATGGTTAGCCTAGACACGTGTTGACGATATGGGAGGGTTTTGAGACTCAAACATGAGGTCATCTATATAAAGGCATCTCATCCTTCCTAATAATACAAGTTGCCTTATTCTTCGTCTCTTTCATATATTATTCTTAGCATTTCTTTGGTTAATGGTTTCAGAAGAAGAGGCTCTCTGAGCCTCGCCTTGGATATATTACACAACAATTTGTGCATTTTCATTAGCAATGAATATTTAGACGATCTTTAAAAAGCTCATTGAATATAAAGATGATAATAAGAAGCTAAAAAAATGAGTATATTTTGTTTATGGAACCTAAACCACAAGGTTTGTCACTCTAATGCTAAAACCAAGTCAAATTAACCCCTAAAAACTATTGGAAAATTCAAAACATTCCTTTCTTTCAAATTTACAAGAACGTGTAAACCTTTTGAAACCACACATGCATGTTATGAAAGTGTATGGTAATCCTACTTATAGTGGAAGTTCACATGATAAGCTAACCAATGACACTAAATTGGAGGATAAACCCACCTATGGAATTAATTTAAGAGGTAAGGGATGCTTCTTAGTGGAATTTTGAGTCTTGGATTAATCCATAGTGCTAAAATTAGTTCTAGTGTTCTTCCCTTGGTGTTATATTTATCTCTACAATTTCCCATACTTAACCATTTCATCATCCCTTTTCCCAAGCTATTTGTATCATAATATAAACTTGGTCCAATCTCACATTATCCCCTTAGGTAATTATCCATTTCCTCCAAGTTGAATGGAACCTTTTGTACCAATGCATCTATGTTTTCCTACCCTAATGGATCAAGACTTGAAATCACCTTAACAATCTTCTTTATGTCATAGCATATCTCCGAAGTGCCTTTGGCATGCTTTAGATGTATCAATATTAACTAGATTGAATATATTAATTTTAAATTCTCTTAACACATTCCATGACAAGAAAATGACTCATTTGGATTAAGGAGTACTTTCCTAAACCATTCTTTCATATTAAACAATCCCTTCTCACACCCACATCATAATTCATATGCATGTTAGTTGTAATGAGTGTTTTAAACCAACAATCAATGAATCATATGATAGAAGAAAACTCGTTATGCACAAGGATATGAATCAAAGAGACTGAAAGAATCGATTCACTAGATATGCTCCCCATTACTGTAATAGACCAATGTAAAAAAATAAGTCATAACAAGAATAAGACAAAAAAAATAGGAAAAGAAACCTTGTAGGCTACATTAATAAGACATTGATTGCAAGCATTTCTTCCATGATGTTTAAATGACAAAATATCAAATAGCTCAATCTTTAGTCAAGTAGTATTTCAATCACCGATTCTTAGACATCCATCATGATTAAACATCACATGTCATAAGCCTTTTTAACAATCACTAGGACTTTAGATAATATTCAATCATGTCATAGGAAATAAATCATCAAAAATTATAAAGAAAGAGAAAACCAATTATATAAGCTCAACAAGCCACCATACAAAAATTATATTTCGTAGAAAATAAAATAAACTATATGTTGACATAGCATATATATATACTATATATTTTGAATTTTGGCCCCGCACGCGCAGGAGCACGACATAGCATACTACATCGATACCATAATTGGAGAGTTGCACCGAGAACCATTGCATCCAGCCCCTAAGTGGAAAGTTGCGAGATTTCACTGGACGAGTGCTGCAAGGCCATTGAGTTGAGGAGGAAGACTAGGAACCATTTGGCAGGAGGAAAGCCAGAGTGAGAGGTGAGGGCACTCAGAAAGGGAAAATCGACCAAGGGACAATGACTGTAAGTGATTTTTCCCCCACATTTAGAAATATTGTTGCAAGTATAGTGATTTAGACTCTGTTTGTTCCCATCAAGGTGTTGCATGCTATATTTTGGTCAATTCAAGTCAATGTCCCATTGAAAAACCCAAGTACTACCTAGTATTGGTGTCTGGTTAGTTTGAACAACCAAGCTTTGAGATGTTCAATCAGTTGGGTGGCCATTTTTGGCCTATGAACTACAGTTTTTGTATCTGTCTTAGCATATTTTTTCTACTATAAGATTGAAAGGAATTCCTGTCACATAACAACACACGAAGTTCACTAGGGTTCAAATTTCTAAACTTCGATGAAATAAATTTACATATTGAGGTCCACAAATGATCAAAGGGATTGAAAACAATACATGGTCCATGAGTGCAATGAAAAATTCCTAGTGCCTATCCATAAGAGAATGTATAGAAGTACATGATGCAGTGTCAGAGGAAGGAAACAAACTCACACAATCTCATTTGACAAGTCACAAACAATCTTGAACTTTCCTTCTTTTGACACACTTATTCAACTATATTTCACTTCACAAAACTCAACACAAACACTCAACTTTTGATTTAGAGTTCCAAACCATTACCAAACCTTCAAACACCTTATTCAACTTCATCTTGATCAAAACAAACAATTACCCAGTCCACCCTTTCGTTTTACCATTAACTCTCTTTATGACTGTCCCAAACTTCACAATTTCAACTCAACATAAACTAATCTGACCCAAAACAATATTTAGGCTAATATGGACTACAAAATTTCCATTCCATTTCACTTCAAACAAATTTAAACCATCTCCCATCCTTTATTCTTGACAATTTAACAAAATAACATACTGTACTTTCATTTTAGTCTCCAAAACAGGGCTATTATTAGATAGATCAGTCAAAGCAATGGAATTTTTAACTTAATGCTTACACAAAACCTTATATCAAATGAGATCAAATTATACCTTGGTAATCTCTTACCAAAACAACCAATAACTCACACTTAATCATCAAAAGCCCTTAAAGTTCTTACTGTCACTGGTTCCTTCATACCCTGTTTGCAACGCTTGTAGGTTTTCCAACCTATTTGTCAGGTCTTCATTCAAAATCTAAGCACTATTACACAAGTCTATCCAAACTTTTCAATGCCCTCCTTTCAGATCTAAAACATATTGAAAATGGGTATCAAAATTTTTACAACACAAGCTTCAAATATTGTTGTCTCAGACAGATTTAGGTCTAATTAGGCCTAATTTGCATAAGGGTTTGTTGCTTTACTAACTCCTGACCAAAGTACACTTTTCCAATGTTTGGGACATGTTTAGTTTGATTAGTATATGCTCTTCAAAGCATCAAAGTCTTTTTACAAAGTATTTTCACAAAACCCTAAGGGCTTAACCTTCATAATTACTCTATTCATAGACTATATACATAGTTTTTCAGTTAGGAAACTTCATTCCATCACATCTTATCTTTATGATTTTTCCCTAAATCCATTGAAACATGAAAGAAAATTCATAGTAGGATAATCTCACAAGAAACCAGAAGATTCCACTAATTAATAAAGGAGAAACATAATTATTTCTGTCTTTGCTTACACTAACTGAGGGTTTTAGTAGTCTAAAGTAAATCCACAATAACTCACACAAATCTTAACTAAAATGCATGAAATTTGATGTAACAAGAAGGTGATTGAAATTATTACCATATCCAACCTTTCTACCATGCCTTCAAGGCCGTACAATTCTATACAATGCCTGGAAATGCAAGATTTCTGAAGAAAAATGATTAAAAATCAGAGATTTTCCTTGAACTTATTCTTTATTCAACCACCCTCAAAGTTCTAAAAGATACAAGAGCCTTTTTAAAGGAAAAAAAATTGACTTTTAGCCTTCTAACTTCCTCTAACTGACCCTAATGAATCTTCATCTCTTAATATTGTCTTTTTGATTAAGTTGACAACTTTTTACATTGTTTTCATTTTTGCACTTTTGGACTTAATAAACACCAAATGACCTCAACATGACCTCAAATATATGAAACATGACTCTAATAACATGATTTACAAATTAGGAACAATAAAATTGAATCAAATTTCAAAACATTGCTTCATAGAGGCCTAATTATGCCAAGGTGCTCTTGCACCAGTACAAGAGATGAAAAAAAGACAAGGAGCCATTAAAAACTTCCAAATATTTCACTGACTCAACCAAACCTCCAAAAGAACAGTACAAATTCCAGCACTAGGGAAAGCCCGAAAGATAACACTAATGAAAGTGGACTTTTTTTTTTTTCAAGTTCGAGAAAAGTATAAATGGTTCGAAGATGCTGTGGGTGTCTGGAAAATGGTGAAGGAATGCTAGATAGGGAGGGACCCAATTAGCCTCTTTAACTAGATTCTTAAGAAAGAAACAAATTCTGATACATTTTTGGGTTCTTCTAAGTAGGGCCCATCTTTTATTATTTTATTTAGGGGACCCAAAAAACCATAGGGGTAGAAACCTGTGGAGCTTAATCATTAAAGGCAAGGGGTCTGTCCATTTAGAAATAGACTAAAAGGATGGTTGCAGGAGGGGCTATTTCACATCAAAGGTGGTCCAAAAAATTTCATAGAATAACTAACCAGACACCAGTACTACCTTAGAGGGACTGTTGTCTTCGAGGAAGGTGGTCCAAAAAATTTCATAGATAGGTACAAAAAGTAATAGCAACCTTCCACCAACTAACCCAATCAACCTCCAAGAAACAAGACAATGAATCCTCTAGATGTTCCCAAAACCCAAGGCTTCAAAACACAAGGTTGGTGACCCTACAAACCATTCCCATGCCTACCAAGTGCTCTCTGATCATCAGACCCTTACAAGATTTATTGATACATTCACAACTATTGTTACCTCCACATGCATTTGACTAGTAGTGACAACCTTGGTTTTTAATCCTCCAACCCCATACCTTGGGATCACATCACCATGAAAGAAATTCATCCAACATCCTTATGAGTGTAGGTACTACCAAATAGGTATTTTTCAGATTTGTCTTCCTCGAGCGAGGGAAATTTAGGAAGAGAAGACAAAAGCGAGACATGTAGTAGGTCTAAAAGAGGGAGATCAACTAGAGGCCAAAAGATTAGAAGAAAATTCCGTAAACACATGGAATTTTTTCTTACTGAAGGGGGGTCATGTTCTTATGATGATGAAAGCATAGGCGACATTGAGGTGCCCTTGAGGTACAAACATCTACGGAAACAATGGGTACCCAAGGAACTTCCTCCAATAAACACTAATTTTTGTGTCAACGAGAGGATATATCGCATAGCACCATCGCCATTACATGGTTTGGGCCTATTTTGCATGGACAACATAAAGGTTTGTTATGAAAAAGTTACTAAATTGATGGAGTATGTCAGACCCTGTTACAGTTACAAAGATTGGATGCAACTGGTTTGATATACACGAAGTATGCGTAGGTATGCACTGTCAACAAATTATATATAGCTAAAAGATAAGGATCAAAATAAAGGAGTGGCTATGTACATTGATAGAAGGCCAAAAGCATTAGGGAATATTGCAGGGTTTATAAATAGTACACGACTTGGGTCAACAAATAAGCAACCCAATTGCATATTCAAGGTGTGCGAGGGAAACCGTGTACTCGTATGTGCAATAAAATCAATAATTATAGGGGAAGAGTTGCTAATCGATTACAATTTGAATCGCATAGATACAAACACAGTTACTATGGGGGTGGTACATACTATATGCCATTTTACCCAACCTCAAATTAATGACTCCAATATACCATTTTATTATTATGTTTTTTTCGTAAGTCTATTGGTTTCATTTCGGTAATGTTTTTTTATATTTAATTTTTGTCATAGTGGGAAATTGATCATAGGGGGAAGGCTTCGGCCCAGAGCACAAATCACAATGCATCTTTAGGCACTTCTACCCAATAGGTTTACCTCATTGTAATTGTACAAATTAGATACAAGCAAAATGTTTTATTATTATGTTTTTTTCATAAGTTTATTGGGTTAATTTTGATAATGTTTTTAATATTCTTGTCATAGTCGGATGATCGGGGAAAGGCACCAGTAGTAGAGGAGAGCATCCACAGGGAGGTGCAGTCACTATTATGCGATGATGACATCGCATATTTCACAAACCCTCTGGATATGATAAGGAAGACCCAAAAAAAATGCAATGAAGAAATCCTTCAGTTGTTATTCATAGTGCCTCAAACAAATGAGATAAGAGAAAGGGTTAAAATATTGAATGAGAGAGCACAAAACTTGCAAGTAAGTTGTCATGAGATCTTTAATTATAACATAAGTTCATTCATGGTTTTATATTTTGTACTCTTTTATGTCATGAACTAAAATATGTGTTGTTTTTACAATTTTTTTGTCCTCATGATGCTTTGGCCATGATCAGGGTACCGGTGCTACCCGAGGAGTAGGGGTTGGTACAAGTGTCGATCCTGATCTTCCTGCGCATACATCACATCATTCGACCCCATCATTTGTGCCTATATTGTGACTGAAATGTCAGCAACACATAGCATGCAGGCATCGGGTAGTGCACCCTTTGGCAGCAAACACATGCTAGAACATGCGTCAGGACATGTACCTAGGGATGTAGAGGCCACTAGTACTGGTGATGTTTTAGTAGCATTTCCTGGATCTTCCCGTATTACTAGTATAGGAACATTTCCGGTCACATTTGTGGTGACCAAGGATTTCATTCACATAAAGATAGAGAAGGTCCTAGGTACTTTAAAATGTTTTAATTATTATTATATATATAATCCAATTGGATTTTATTTATTGATCACTCTTTTTAGACTAATGATCCCATGATCATTTTGTAGGAAATGATGTTTTTTATAAGCATCTAAATGATATTACATTGGAGATCTTTGGGCCCACCATACGTACATGGTGGAATGCCCAAAATCAAGATTTAAAAGATGAGCTCATTAACCATTTAGTTGTGCTATTCGGTAATAACACATTCAACCGAACCAAGGTCCTTAAGAAAGCTGGTACCTATCTAAAGTATGTGAGGGACCAATATAGGTCACATTTAGAGAAGAACAAAAAGAATGCGTCCCCCATGATTCCGGAGAGGGAGTGGAAGGACCTGGTGTCAGATGGAAAGGAGAAGGCTAAAAAGAAAAAAGGAAAGACACCATCGAGCCAAGGAAGGTATGTGATACTATCAACAATGTAATTATATACTGATTACTCTTTCTTTTTACATAAGCTAACATATTTAAAACTTTTCATAGGCTGCCCGACACATCAAAGGCAATAAAGACAAGACTAGAAAAACACAGGTAGCACAAACTTGGCTCTGGTGGTTATATGAAATTAGCCGCACGAATTGTAAGTATCAATAAATGAAATATTGCATCCAAATAATAAATTGCAAACAATTTTGGTTTTATCACACCATAGAAGCAAAATTCATGATCTTATGCAAAAATGCAGGGCTCTGAATTCAACAAAGTGCCCACAGAAGAGAACCTGAAGATTGCCTTCCAGCAAGGCTATGGAGCCATGGCTAAACGCCTAAGACTCTTGAATGGGAAAACACGAGCTTCCATTGCATTCGACACACAGGTAAATAAAGTCAATAAGTATATTTAAAATTGAATACTTGTGCAATCTATTCAATATTAATTTCCACCATAAAGTAATTATGTGCCTATTTGTTTTAAATAGGCAAGCAATGATAATACTGCACATGACATTGGAATGCAACCTGGTGAGGGTGGAGCACAACCTACAGATGAAGGTTATGGTGTGCATCCTAGTACTGGATGTATTCATATGCTATACAAAACACAGTATGTATTAATAAAATTAAACATCTTTAATTGCAATTGGTGTATTAATTATTGTAACTTTTCGTGTTTCAACTTTAGAGCATGTAGAGCGTGATCAACATGTTGAACATGACCAGGCTAGACAAGATCAGGAACATGATGTGGCCCCATAAGGTAAAGAGGACCACTCTAATGTTCTTTTAAACATATTTAATTGCAATTAGTGTATTAATTAATGTAGCCTTTCGTGTTTCAACTCTAGAGGATTTAGAGGGTGTTCAACATGTTGAGCATGAGGTTATAAGACAAGATTAGGAACATGATGTGGCCCCATCAGGTAAAGAGCACCACTCTAATTTTCTTTTAATTAATGAAATACTTGTAACAATAATAATAAAACATATCAATTTAACATTTCTTTGTTATTGCAGTAGACCCCCCTTGCAGTGGCCTCCACGTCGTGAGTACACAACTAGGAATACATTAAGATCACAAGCAGAGGGAAAAACAACTGAAGTGGGGACAAATGATTTAGAAAATGATACTCCACTTCTTTTTTTAGCTTCAAAAAATAAACAAAAAAAAAGTGATTGTAATCATATTATGACAACCATATTTTTGATAATATGTTAAT
>VDFB02291660.1:0-10565 GCA_007258455.2 Sequoia sempervirens
ACAACAATAAAAGAAAAACCTTGAAGAACTATTTTCAATTCAAATATGATGAGAGAATACATCAAAATAAGATCAACAACTCCCTTAAACAACATCGACAACTTTGATACAAACTAAATCGGACATCCAAGGGAAACCTCTATTTTCTCCTCTCGGAATACCCATAATTCAAAGAACTTTTCAATTTGACTCATTAACAACTCAAGCAGAACCATCAATCATGACAAAGATAACATTAACCGATTTACCACTTAGGGTAAAGCACAAAAAGAAAACATATGGGTTCCCAACGAATAGCAACATACATTAATTGAGAGAAAATTCCCAACTCAAAATCAACTCATGAAAAGTCACATCGAAAGAATCCATAAAACCACACATTCTAATAATATATCCATTCATTCAATAAGAAGTAACTTGAAACAATCTAAAAAGAACATTAGTTTAAAGATCAATCATTTCCAACATTTAAGGACAGCACAATATTGCGAAGTGAAGATAAAATCTAATGGTTTAAGCCATAAGACACTATTCACAAGTATACTCTTCCAAACACAAATATATTCCAATTTACACATTATAACAACAATCTCCCTTCGAAGATCAACCCACTCAAACAAACAATTTGATCATGATATCACTCACAAGTATTTTCTAGCACTATTCTTATAGAAACCCCACAAATCAACCATTAAAAGAATATGAGGGAATTGACTTAGAAGAGATCATCTAATTTTATTCATTTACATAAACCCTTTGTTTAACTAAATATAATTAATCAAAACATTTATCGAATCTACAATCATTCACTGGCCTTTATCGTACCACCCAACTATTTAAAGTTTTCAAATTTATTTACTTCCATTTATCTTATAAATCAATTCTCCCACCTAAACAAAAATAATCCTTATCGCCAATATTATCTACATACATCAACAACATACAAAACTCTACTTTTCATTATTTCTAAGTTAACTATTCCACTTGAAACTAATCAAATTGAGAATAAACTAATCTATCAATGTTACCCAAATTATCAAAATTAACATAAGGAAACTCTCTAATCACTTTACTAACCTACTCAATAACATAACACATAGCTTAACTACATAATAAATCTAATTTTCTAACTCCTATAAATAAATCTTTTTCTGAATAAAACACATTAATTACAAAGTCTTAAAGATTAATCCCATATCTTATAAGCATCCTACTAAAGAATCATTACTAAAGAATCTCTATAAAACATAATTTCCAATTAACCAAATATTAATAAGTCCATTGATTAACATGTGTGTATGATTCGTCTTAAGATAAATCTCTTATTAAAATAAACCTTATATGATGAATTAAACAGAAAGGAATACATTTAAGGGAAAAGTATCCTATAGTATGATTCCTAGGATGTTCGTAACAAGAATTTCAAGAATGCTCAGGGTCAAAAGATAACCTAAGTCTCCCATATCCTCATATGTTTAATACTACTATATGTTCAATATTGAGTTGAATCTCTCACTTGCAATTTATGCAACTAACCCTTATTTTCCTTTTTAGTCATAAACATAATACACATATAATTATAATATTTTCCACACCATTGTTTCCATATTCCCTTAAACAATCTAAATCAATGCAATTACTCTTCCCTTTTATTTATTCATTATTTCAACTTTGCTAACCATAAATTTTCTAATAGATACAAGACAAAGTCCATGCAGATACATATAATTTATTTCTAAAAGTTCCTTTACTTAAAATCTTAGTAATTATACAAATAGTTATGATGTTGTTATTGTTATTTTTATTTATTTATTATTTATTTATTTTTTTCTACTAAATTAATTAACTCTTCTAAACCTAAATGTTCTTTAAAATTAATTATTATATTTATATATATATATTTACTCCAATCTTGATCCTAGTGACAAAGTACGTATAACAGATTATCATCTTGACTATATCAGAAAGAATGATTAAACAGGCCATCCACACATTTGGATCCTAACATGGCATGACAATCGCCAAGAACATGAATTGATCAAGGAAGGTGATATTTTAGATTTATAGTTGTCCATTTGTTTTGGAACACATTTTCAGTGGACTGATATTTCACAGCAAACAGATTTGTTATATAGTCATTATGAACAGCTTTTAGCTTTGTTAGAATGCATAAATTGAGTAAACAAAGTTGATAATATAAATAGGAAATTCTACAATATAGAGATTTCTAGCTAAAAATCCAAGCTCCTTTAATGTTCTCCTATCAAACCAAAAAGCAATGATTTGACCTAAATGGTACTCATAATCTTCATCATTGATTGGAGCCAATTTGACTAGAACTAGACCGCCAGTAGCATTTCTAATTATAATAATAAGGGACCATTTTTAGCTTTACTATGGTTTGGACTGGAAATTTAACATAAATTAATAATTAAGATAGATTATTGCTAATAATAGTTGAACAGATAATAAAAATAGGTTTTAAGAAAAGAAGCTACCTGGAATGTGACAAACCTCAGAACTGGTGTAAAGAAAAAGTATATAAACAAACTTAAAGAAAACTCAATTACAGTTCAAGACTGTTCAACTCAGTTTCTTAATTTAAATATATAGGATAGTGTAAGTTAACCGTGGAACGGCTATAATAAATCAACTGAAGAATATTTGTATTGACCGTGAAGTGAAATCCTAAAAGTGCGCATTAAGAATCTTGGCTGTAATTTTCGTTTTAACAAACATACCCTAAAACCATCGTGGAGACCCTATTTCAGGCTACAGTTCATCAAATTGGGGAAGCGAAGGTCAATCACCAGCAAGGAGGAGCCTGGAGGAGCCGAGACCCAAGGTAGAAAATTGCCCCAACTCTAAATGGTGCAACATTTAACATAAATATTGAAAGGCGAATCAATACCATGAGTGGGCAGCGATGCATTTTCAGAGAATCAAGAGAGATGGAGATTCAGGTTGATGTGAAAATGATGTTTTTCCGGTACCCATATATGACATCATGGTTCCATTTCTTGTCGCCACCACCCAGCATGTTATAAGCCAACAAGATGGGGAAAATTCTTATATAAGGGTGAGTTTTCAAGTGCTGCAAACGTGATTGATTGATTGTCAGAAAAATCAAGGATATTACTTAAATCCATAGACTTCCTATTATGTTCATACAGCTGAGATAGATCGACAGGGGTTTCAGGGGGACCATTTAATTCTGTACAATGCCTCAACTCTAAATGTTGAAACTGTGACAGGCTGCCAGGTATGTTAGAAAGTGAATATTGGAATTTGGAAATATCGCCATCTACTCACATTATCATCAGATCCCAAATGTTTTCCTCAAGACTAAGGGGAAGGAGACAGGCGAAGTGCAAATACGTGACTTAAGAAAAATACAGAAATTTGCAACCAAATACAGAAACACAGCAAAATGTGTGGATTGTTTGACAGAGCGGCTTTAGGTGCCATTATCAAATGGAAAGTAATAGTTGCAGGGTATGAACTCGAGGTATTTGTCGAAAGGGCTTAGAAAATTTTAATCAAATGCAAATAGTAGGCGTAATGCCAAAAGATAGCAGCCAAGAGACTGACTGAACAAAAGAAAAGTTATAACAATATCCGAAAGTAAAGGAATGATTTAAGGAGAAGAAAATAAAGTAACTAAGTTTAATGCGAGAAAAAGAATGATAGTAGCGAGAGGTAAAGAAATTATTCCTCTATATTCCTAAAAATAATTAATCCTAAGGGAATCATACACCTTCAGGAAAACCATCAAAGCACATACACAGAGACGTGGTTTTCCTCCTGTAGTTTATGAATTTCGGTGATATATCTGAGAAGGATAAATACATGAGAAAGATAACCGTAAAAGGGGAGGAGACTATGAAGATATTCAAATAAAGACCTTTATGATCTTCCATCTTAAAAAAAGAAGTGTTTATAGATTGAAGACATAAGAGAATTCAATGGACCGATATGCATGAGAACCAAAGCACAAAAGAATCTATCAACAGTAGATTGCGCCAGTAAAAGGGATATGAACTCGAATCATAGTGACTGATTGTGTTGAAACCAACAACAGAATAATGCTAAACTGTATTTATCCCACAGAAAATACTCTGAGCCGAGTTACAAACAAAATATGAAAGATGCCATTCGATGACCATACAATCACTATATAAATTAGAACAGTTCTACTTTATTTTCAAAGAATATATACCTAAGACATTTGCAAGGATGTTAAATACACAGAGACTCACATATAAACATCATTTTTATTTTTATTTTTTCTGCAAAGGGCATCGAGCAGAACATACCTGTGATTGCTCTTTCTCAATTCATGTATCTTCTACAATGTCCCCCTTGCATTCTCAATTGATTTCCCTGCACTTTTTCTTTCCTCTCCCCCAAACAAAAGCCAAATCCCCCAACCCTTTAATTGTTCCCCCTGCGTTTCCATTCTACCGTTTTCTTCAACTACCAAATGTTCTATCTTCCAACCAGATTCAGTTACGAAGAGTCTATAATTAAATCTGACATAATATTGCATTTAGTTTTGTTTAATTTTTACTTTATTTAATACCTCAAAACACAAACCGAATAAATTGAACCAATTCAAATCATGCCAATCTAGTAAAATATATTGGCAATAATATTTACCCTTTACGTCATTGGGGATAATTACCTTTGAATCAACTAATTATCATCCAATATCATTAAAAGAACAATTAATTAATTTATTTATTAATAATTCTTTACTTAATATTTTATAAAACTAATTTATTTAATTATTTATTTTCTTTTAATTAACCACTATACCTTTTAACTTTATAATCCTATTTAAATGTCGTAATTTGATCAAAAACATTTATCGACCAGAATAAATCAAATGCACTCAAAGTCCAACAATACCTGACCTCACAACGAGTTGAAATGCATTACAAAGCCAACGCAAATGGAGGGCACTACATCATCAGTGCATTCAAAATTAGTGTAATCACTTGAAGAATAGAGAGAAACACTTTCAATATCCTCTTCATCATTTGCACTCATAACAATTGATCCACATTCATAAAATTCTTCACATGAGGATAATTTATCACTTCCTCGAAAACATACCCCATTACGGATATTAACATATCCCCTACTAGAAGCAAGAGAATCCATCTCCATTTCATAAGAAGAATCATATTCAATAGAAAATTGACCAAGTTTGATCTCATCCCTTTGATTCCTCATTTGTGTTGTATAATTGAGACCAAGTGCATTCCCATCACTGATTGATGTATCATTATTCCTAACTAAATCAATTTGTGAGGTTCCACTATGTACCTCTTGTGTTTGCTCGTAGCCTATGACATCCCAAGGAATATAATTAGGCAATATTTCCCTATCTTCACACCTTGTATCTTCATCTGCAATACTCATACATGAGTATGCTTCTATGTTGCTTACAAAATGACAACATTCAATAGTCAATTGTTCGAACTCTGATACTCCTCCTTGATCTATCAATCTTAGCCTTTGATTTTCCTCACTATGGAAATTATTGTCCCCCATTTTTGGAAACAACTAGGGGCATATAACTATTCTCAATATCTTCCACAGTGTTTATCCAATCCACTACTTAATCAATGCTATGGGGCTTCAGATTCTTAGACCATTGGCTTGCTCCTGATTTGTAGGCTTCACAAAAAAAATTAATGCACATTAAATCATTAGGCCTAAATTTTTTTGGTATCTCCATCAAAACATCCAAGAATCTTGAAAACAAGTCATATGGTGACTCATTTGCATCTCTCTTTATCTCATTAAACTTTCTAATATAGAAAATTAAATAATCCCTTCCTGACCTTGGTTGATGTGAGGTTGATGCTTGCTCATGTTCTACATCTCATGGGAGTAATGCAAATGTAACATTTATGAGCTCCTTTTCTTGAAAAACACTTTTATTTCTTAACTGGTTTAGCTCAATAGTTTGAATTCTATTAGACCTACTTTTGCTAGCAATCAGAGGCCTCCTCATGATTGGGTATTTCAAATTGTTCTCAATATTCACAGCCTCTTGGTAGGCTTGCTGCAAGGTAGCAGGCTCTTTATCCCTCACAAGAAACTCATCTTACTATCAAATGCTCCCAAATATACAACCAAAAATTCAACATCATTTGACCTCATATGTTCATGGATTTCCCTTATGACCTTTGCAAATCTAAGATTGAAAGCAAGGATTAATTCCTCCTTATCCCAGGAAATATCCATAAAATTGTTCCTTGCAACACTTGGATTTACCCTTTCACCAAACTGGTCCACGAAGACTGGCATAATTTCTTTCCAACAATGTATAGAAGAAACTGGCAAGAAGGAGAACTAGTCTCTTGCATCTCATTTCAGTGATTGAACAAACAACTTCATAGCCACATCTTCAGAATCTATTTTGTAATCACCCATCACATTCGCAAATTCTTGCACATGCTTTCTTGCTGATTTTGACTTGTCACCACTGAACTTTGGAATTTTATTCCTGATCTTGGGTGGTACAATATTTGGATATCCATAAATATTGTGAAATTCAAGGGCCCTATACCTACCAATACTAAAATTACCTTGGTGGGAGAACGATTGTTCACCTTGTATACTCTTGTCCATATTTTCACTAGATAGTATAAATTGATAATTCACCTTTAATTCTTGAAAAGGAATTTAGAATATACTATGCAATTATACAATATTACATCAATTCCTTTTGTAAATATGATCCTAAGCCTATAGCAAGTGTAATCCTTATGAATTTTTCCTAATATCTAACAATTTAACATGCTTCTTTTTTCATAATGTATAAATTTCAACTTATACACAACTTAGGCATTCTGAATTATTACTACTATTCTCTCATTAAGTGCTAATTCACCTATTAGGGAATCATTTACATCTCGAACATGGGAAATTTATCCCAATTTACTCATAATATGCTTTGATTTCTTCAAATTCTATGAAAGTACCTGGTAATTTGCAACAACTAACTATTCCTTGTCTTTAAAACTACATATTTGTCTAATTGTGGTATGCTTTATTATATTTTTTGAGTCAGAGTCACCACCTCCTTTAAAGAGGATTGAACTTCAAATGAGATTTTCTTTTACAAATAGTACACATTCTAGGCTATCTTCCATAGCAGAGTCACGTTTGGATCCTTCAATCTTTGCTGCACTCAAATTATCTACCAGGTTCAAGAATTTTTCAATATCTACACAAGATGTTCAAATTCACTTCACTCTTTGACTTTGCAATTTATCTGCATTTGGAGAATGAGAATTTCCCCAATAGAGTCACCACCTTGTTGGTGTTTTTCTAGTGCACCTAAGGGGTCTCTAAAGAGTAGCCAACTCTTATACTCAAGACCCTTAAAATAAATGGCCAACTAACAAGATCCAATCAAAGACTAGAATCTTCTACACTTTAGGCTTTGTGGGACCTAGGAGGGTGTTCCTTTCAACATTTCACTTGACTATCTCAATGAATGACATAAAAAACCATAGATCGGTTCCTATGCAGGGTAAACAATGTAATTCACTCAAAAGTTAGCTAATATTTAAGCAAATAACATTTAATTTACCAAGAACAAGGAGAATATATCTCATACATGCCTCATAGTAAATGAATTTTAAGAGATTTGTATTCTAACCCTGAGTCCACGACCTGATATACTAACATTATCATTCATAGGACAAATACCATAATAAATAGACTAGTGTCTTCATCAATTGGGCAATAGAATCATACATCTTACAATTAATCATAAAGAAATTCTTTAAATCTAATAATTTTGAACTATTTCCATAAGGATTTGCATTATGAAAACTCACTATACATAACACATCACTTCTTACCAAATCCTCTATAAATTTTCACAAATCCATGGCCTCATTTAAGCATTTAATTGATTCTTTGAACCAAAGCATAAGTAAAGGCATGCATTCAAATGAAGCATTTGAAGATGAAAATGATATACTTGATATTTATATTCAAAATTTGCAAGATGTATAGAGAAGAGTATATGAATTATGCATGAAATCTATTTCAATATCAATAATTTCTAGAAAACTATTTAAGATTTTCATATGCACAATTCAAAGACCAAGACAATTCGACCAATCTTTTTTTTGTATTCTTCTAATTTATGCCCTTTTTGCATATAAGACCTAAAGAATCAAAATCCTAGAACCCCTACAAATGAGCCCTAAATTCCCTTTTATTGGACAAGGGATAAGACACGATTCTGGCTCGAAATGCATATCACATTACAAAATTTCATTTCAATTTAAATTTCATCTGCATTTGAAAATTCCCCACATGTTAATTATGTTGAAATGGGGAAACCACAATTGCAATAGTTGCCACAAGGTGAAATAAAGTGTCACCAAAATTTCCCTTGACTGCTATGTATGTAGAAAATTTAATGTTCGTACTACTATGAAGGCACATAGTCAGCATCAAACATCTCAAAAAACCAACCACACATGCAAAGAGAAAGCAACCACCATAGAAATTATCAAACAACACAAAAATTTCATTTCACACACCACCTTTTTAATAACCAGAAGACCTTCCACCACCAACACACTATCCATGATACACGCACCAACTTCACATTGTAGCGAGGGTTGGAGATGAATCCTCAAATCCTTCCTCGTCTTTGTCTCGTTTTAGCACAACACCATCTCGCCGACTAGGAGTTTGATAGCTAAAGGTAGGATGAAAAATACCTTTGCTCCAAGGGATAGAGCTCGGCCCAGAGTCATGAGGTACTAGTGATGTCAATGGGAAATTTTTTTCATCCAATGGAGCCATGACCATATCGAAGTTTTCATTGAATTATGTTGGAGGGCCCAACAAATTCTTCTCCTTTTTCTCCCTTTTCCTTTGATCTCACAACTTGACCCTTCAATTAGAGGCTACATCTGGTAGCGATACGTAAAAATCCCTTGCTGTGGATATCCTTATGAGTGCTTCGTCCTTGCTCTAGGTCTTACCCATGGAATCTTTGTAAATTCAGTCGAGAAGACCTCCGTGCTAGAATAGATGAAGCACTAGACTTGTTCATCTTGCCACTAGAAAAATTTACACTCGTAACCTCAACTCTTTGCATGAACTCAAAAAACTTGAGAACTAATTGCGATGGAAAAAATAGCAACTTTCAACTTCTATTTATTGAACAATGTGATGATAGCAATCATCTATGCTCAATGAAAACACACACGCAAACTGGGTAATTCATTGGCATGCATATTGTCATCATTTAATTCTCAAGTGCATGGAAATCTACATATCATACTTCATGATTATTGACAATTAAGTCTCCACATGCACGTAGATCAATTTGATTGTACCTAGAAAGAGAAGATCATTAATGCCCACTGGTTGTAGAGTGAAATGACTATCACAAGCCTGTTTTTTAATTTTTAATGTCATCCATTGATCATTTGATGAGGTGGTAGATCAAATGACTCACATTGGGCTGATTGGGTCTAAATTCCAGCAATGCTTCATTCATTTGTCTCCTGCCAATGGCGTCAATACACCTCATATGTTAACTTCTTCATCAGAAAGCTTCATCTATCTCATGAACTTGGTGGATTGATCCACGTGTTGGGATCTCGCTAATCTCATAGCCTTTAATGACCCTTCACCTTTTCCTTGTGATCCAACGGGGAAAAATCGATATTGTCCCTAACACTCAATCTTGGCCGTCAGTTCAGAACCACAGGCAATAAGTCAGATAGTGGAGAATGGGCCCCACATCCATATGAGAACACTTTTCTTCATCTCATGGTCCTCGCACTTCATAACTGGTCATCATTTATTATCTGCGAGCTGGTGGGGTACGGTCAAGATCACTTCCCATGGTCATGAATCACTAAACTTGCATACATGACAAGGTTAGCATTAAATAAGGGGCCAATGTTAGGCTGATGATGATTTGACCCTCACGGATGGATGACTTAAGCCTAAGTCACTTGGGGAAAAAATTAAGACCCGACTTTAGGAAACAACTAAAGTCGAGGACCAATAGGGTGACCAGTGCTCTAAACCAAAAGGGTCGGTGGTAGGATGTGCATGATGGCTCAAGTAATGACTTTGGGAACTAGAAATTGGCAGGGCAAGTCAACATGACTTTAGAATAATAGAGGGCTATCATACTAAAAACCATATCCAAACCATGGGAATAAGGGTTTAAAGTGTAGACTAAATCCATGGGATGTTTAGAAATTACAAATTTTTTGAAGCTCCATCACCTACGATTACAAAGGTGTTTCACTTTATGGGAAGCAAGGAGTGTAATATCCTAATGGCCATAAGAGCAAGAATCTTGTCATGATGTTTATGTGGTGCATATATGTATGTGTGTCACAGAAGCATCCTTAATAAAAATTCCCCCAACTACTAAAAGTGACAAGGTAAAAAACAAATATGAAGGAAAGAAAGAGGGGGATTACTATTATCGTGTTTATTAGGCTAAGGTGAGGGTTATGTAATGTGAAATTGCATTAGAGGTTCAATTTTAAGAT
>VDFB02291661.1:0-40422 GCA_007258455.2 Sequoia sempervirens
AAAAACTATTCAATAAAAAACTATCTAACCAAGTGGAAGCACTAGATATCAGAGTTACAAATCTAAATTTGAAAGAATTAGAATTTTATCCTTCATGAAAAAAATGTTATGCCTTATACGGTGCGCGTCACTTTTTACAAATGTTGTTTTCTGAAAAAAAATCTATTTTCATGGGAGATGGAAAAAGAAGTGAAATTTGATTCCAAAAATTTTGAAAAAAATATTTATAGAATCTACAGACAAAATTTGATGAGAGTCTAGTTTGCACCATCTTCAAATTCCTCACAGTTTAGCAGCTATAGGTGCCCAAATGTGAAGATTTAGTTAAAAATAATAATTTCAGTGTCGAGTTTGGCCAAAAATTGTAAACCACTATTATGGGATCACCCTTAACTTAGCAACAAAGAAAGATTACTTTCCTCTTCCATTTATTGATCAAGTTCTAGATAATTTAGCTGGAAAGAAGTACTTCTCATTCTTGGATGGCTTCTGTGGATACAATTAGATCAAGATTGCTCTTGAGGATCATGAAAAGACTACTTTTACATGCCCTTGGGGAATGTTTACCTATTTATTTTTGCCTTTTGGTCTCTGTAATGCTCCTGCAACTTTCTAGAGGGTAGTCATAAGCATCTTCTCAGACATCTCATATGATTGCATAGAAATATACATGGATGACTTTACTATTTATGGTACAACATTTGAGGAAGTTCAGTCCAACTTGGAAAAAGTACTATAGAGATGTGAAGATTACAACCTATCGCTAAATAGTCAAAAGTGCTTCATGATGATGCAGGAGGGAATAGTGCTCGGTCACTATATTTCTGCTGCAGGAATTCAGGTTGATCTTGCTAAAATTGAGATCATCTCTACGTTACCCTCTCCTACTAAGTAGAAGGAGGTACAGATTTTTCTAGGCTATGTAGGATACTATAGAAGATTCATCAAGGACTTCAGCCAAATAGCAGGTCCCTTATACAATCTCCTAAAGAAAGATGCAGAGTTTTCCTAGATAGAGGAATGTGAAAAAGCATTTCTTGACTTGAAAGTCGCCCTCACACATGCACCTATTCTGAAAGGACCTGATTGGTCACTCCCATTTCATATTCATACTAATGCCTCAAATTATGCAATTGGAGCAGTGTTAGGGTAGAAGGATGGATCAACTGAATATGCACTCTACTATATAAGCAAAAATCTGCAAGGGGTTGAATTCAACTACACTATTACAGAAAAAGAAATGTTGGCAATCATCTACACCCTCAATAAATTCAGGCATTACATCACTGGTTATCAGATATTTTTCCATACTGATCATGCAGCAATCTGGTATCTCATAAAAAAAAGCTCAATATCTAGGAGACTAGCCAGATGGTTATTGTTGATGCAGAAATTTGACATTACAATTGTGGACAAGCCAGGTAAAGCCAATGTAGTTGCTAATTTCCTTTCTAGAATTCAAAGGCAAGATGACTTTGAACTTATTGAAAACTCCTTTCCTGATGAGCACCTATTTGCAATCAAGGTTATTAATCCATGGTATGCTGATATAGCAAATTATCTGGCAACATGAAGAACTCCTCAATTCTCCCCTAAGGAAAATAGATTATTGGTAGAGAAAAGTTTTAACTTTTCTTGGATTGCAGATTGCATGTTTTATACAGGGCTAGATCACGTTATGAGGAGATGTGTACCAGAGGAGAAAACTCATGATATACCGCATGCAAGCCATGATGAGCCGTGTGGTGGACATTTTGCTTCCAAAAGGACAACAATGAAAATTTTAAATACTAGTTACTATTGGCCAACTTTACATAAAGATGCAGCCAAGTATACAAGGAGATGTGATAGATGCTAAAGGATGGGAAGACCAACTCGCTCTGATGAAATGCCTCTATTTCCACAAATTGTAGTTACACCATTCGACAAATGGGGACTAGATTTTGTGGGACCAATTGACCCACCTTCCAATGGTAAGTCCTACATTCTTGTGTGCACAGATTATGTCACAAAATGGGTAGAAGCTAAACCTATGAAATATGCTAGGGATAATAAAGTGGTTGAATTCCTCTATGAGGAAATATTTACTAGGTTTGGTGTTCCTAGGGAGATAGTGACAGATCAGGGAGAACAATTTACTTCTACACTTATCATAGCTTTAGTCAATGAATACAATATACGACACAGAAAATCAACTCCTTATCACCCCCAGAACAATGGCCAGGTTGAGGTCACCAATAGGGACATAGAGGCCATTTTGACTAAAACTATAGATTTGCATAAAAAGGACTAGGCCGCAAGGTTACTTGAAGCTATATGGGCTTACCGTACTACCTGGAAGACTGCTACAGGATTTACACCTTTTGAAATGGTGTATGGTAAAACAGTTGTGATGCCAATATAATTTGAACATAAGACTCTCCGAATAGCACTGGAGTTGGACATGGATTTAACAAATGCAAAAAAGGATAGAATCATGCAGCTCAATGCTTTGGATGAACTCCAAAAGCATGCCCTGCAACACACTGAGATGATACAGAATCAACAAATAAGGTGGCATGATAAATATATTAAGGAAAAGAAATTCAAAGTAGGAGATTGGGCTCTGCTTTACAACTCACAGTATAAGGATAGTCTAGGAAAATTACAGACTAGATGGTTGGGGCCGTATGAAATTGAGAATGTATTTGTTAATGGTACAGTTCAACTTGTTACAATTGATCCTGTTAGATTCAATCTGTTAGTTAATGGACACTGCCTCCGGTTGTACCATAAACCAGTCTCAAAAGAAGAATTCATGCAGCAATTCATTTAGGATCCTGTCGTTACTCTTCCTCCAGCCGAAGGCTTTAGCCTTTCTCCTGCAGCTTCACCGTAATTTTGAAAAGTATGCTCATAATAAAGGTTTTCTTTTAAAGGAAACCCCTTTTTCTTCATTTCCACTTATCGCCACATCTCACTTCTTTATCTTCCATCTATCCATCCCATCCATCTATTCCATCCATTCATCTCGTTCGCCCACGTCACCCATCCACCTCATTCATCTGCATCACCCTTAATTATGATATCATTCCCAACTGTCAACTCATGGCGAAGCCATCATATTTCTCAACACGTACACACATTTATTGAAGGTGTGCCATATCTTTTGTTATCACACATTTGATTTATTTTATTCTATTCATTTACTACTATGTATGTATCAATCATTATTACCCGATCTCCACCTATTCTTTAGTACATGTGAGGACACATGTCATACTCTAAGTAGGGGGCGGGGTAATCCACTTTTTAAACCTATCTTTTCACTGCTGCCACAACTGCTCAGATAACCTTTCTTTATTATTTTTCTGGTACTTTCCAAATATGATCGCATGTCTTTTTCATTGCATGTTTTTCTTGTAAATTACAATTAAAATTGCATGTTCAAAAAGTTCATTTTTGAAAAAGAGAGAAATGTGATGGCACGACAAGAAAAAAAAAGAAAGAATAGAAAGGGAAACAGAGAAGATTTTTTTTGAATTTTCAGCAGGGAGTTGAGTGCAGCTAAGGAAAAACTGTGAACATGGGGGGTTAGCTGGTGTGACACAAGCTTGTAGCTCATGAGTTATTATTGCAAAATCTTCAAATAGTCCAGGCATTCAACCTTTGTGGATGGTTAAATTACTTCTTGAGTTTAAATGCTTTCGATGAGGAGGTTGCTGGCGAATTTTTGAGAACCCTTTCTGCAAGGGAGGCTACTGTATGGGGTCTAACGGTTGTTGCAATTGAAGAAAGAATTGCTGAAGTAACCGACCTTCCAGCTGTTGGAGAAAATTTTTCTTCGGATGCTGCCTTTGCAAGGGCTAAATTTTCAATACCCACTGATGGACCTTTGGAAGTCTCCAAGCAGGGATGCAAGTGAGTATCGTTGCCTCCTCCTTATTTAGAATATGTTGCTCTTATAATTAGGTATTTAACCTATGAAGGTCGTTTCTCTTACCTACATTCTTACCATTTCAAATTATTAAGTCATATGAGGCATGGGTTAGCTATAAATGTTACAAATTTCTTGTTAAAATTTTTGGAACAAAGTTCCCATGGAACCCAACAGAGGAAAGATAATTCTATTGCTCACCATGGCCTTATCAAACTATTGATTGAACACTCTTTCAGAGATGTCTCACCTCTTTCCTGGAAACAATTTGTTACCCAAAAGAGCTTGCAAATTCTAGAACCCCCTAGGGTACTTACCCCACAGCCTCATAAAAAGAAAGAAGACATTGGGTCTACCACTAGAAGAACAGAGCAAGGGTCATCTACTCATGTATCACCTGGTCCTGCAGCTCCCCCACTAGAATCCTCTGCTTGGGTACAAACTAGGTCTACCACTAGGAGAGAGAAGGGAAAAACAAAGGCATGAGAGTCATCTGGGGTGGAACAAACCCCATAGTCTAACCCTCGTTATCAGAAAAGGCAATGCCCTTCTCCTGCAACATCTTACCCTGTAGCCATCTCTCCTACAACAACACCTATTGCCATCACCTATTCACCATCATCCTCTGGCAGGGCAGAACCCTCTAGACAGACTAGAAAGAGGAAGGCTACAAGAACACCTCCTGCAGCCGCACCAGTGCCAAGAAGAGTTTCCACAAGGAAATAATGTAAGACCTCCCCTGTTTCACCTCAATCAGAGGTTATTATAATTTCAGAAGAGTTCGTAGAGTCTGAATTTGATGTTTCTCAGAATGTGTCTGAGAGTGCTGCACAGAGTTCATTCGTTCCTGAAGAGGAACAAATGGAGACAAAGGAAATTGAGCATAATGAAAAAGGGGTACCAAGTCTTGATGACTTGGCTGCCACTGTTATGCAAATTTCGAAGGAAGCACAATCTTCTCCACTGTAGCAATAAGAATTCATCCTATAGCAAGAGCAAGAACAGACTGAACAATTGGATGTGGACAGTGAAGCTACATTTTCCCCTGCAACTTGTCAAGCCATTATTGTTTATAAGAAGACATTTTTGACTAAGTTTCTAGAATATGTCAAAGCTAACTAGAAACCAGTTACATTGCAAACCCTAACTTTCTAACACCTAGCCTAGACTAACATGCAACAAAGTCTATGGGAGGTAGAAAGGAAGAAACTGAAAAAGGAAATTGAAAGTCAGAAACAGGAAATTCTTGAGTTACAAGGGAAAATGGATGAAATGTTAAAAGTAACTGGTCAGATAATGGAATGCAGACCACCACCCATAGTTTATGCTCTGTGCCTTAAGGAACAATTCTTGTGGTTCCAACTAATGAGAATTTCTAGAAATCGAGATCATATAACTTCACACTGCTAAAGAATTCTACGATGCATACCAGACAGCCCCTAATTGGTTAAGAAATTCTCTGTGTAAATTTTATTTACATGGCTTTTTAATTCCATTTGAAACAGAATGGAACCCTCTTCTATATATTGGCGATATCCATTTGAGATCATTTATTTCATGGATAGCAAATGAAGAAAATTATGGCAGGCAATGGGAAACATATGAGGAAGCTGAAAGGAATGAGCCTGTTCCATTGTGCCCTGAAAGTTCAGACCCCCATGCAATGTTAAAAACCTGGTTTACTCTGACATATGGCATTCATAATAATACAGCCAGGATGAAAATATTTAATCTTAGGAAACAGGTATATGATGAATTTTAGGAACAACCATATTCATTTTGGAGACTGTCATACACCAGAATTGAGAAAAGGTGGGAAAGATTAACTATTGGGCTAAGAAGGTCTGAGCCTCACAGTCCCCTAAATTTCACAGTAGCTCTTAAATGATCAAGCAGATATATACAGTTGGGACTTCAAAAGAAATTTGAACTGTGGTTTCCATTGACATTCAGACCTCCTGTGCTAATGTGGCCCCTTTATCCTTACCGGGCTACAAATCTTAATGATGATTCAGAAGCTCGTAGGTATGAAAGGTGGCAAACTTTCAGAGGATTTTATTATAGGTTTGGAATTCCATTTCAAAGTCATGCTGCAACCACTAATTTCAGAGAAACCACCAGGAAAGTTAATACTGCAGGACCAGCATTGGGCTAAGTAGGGGGCAAATGATGAGCCCAAAATGTGCTCATAGTTTGGATATCATGATGAACTTTTAATACCTTTACTTTGGTTATTCATGGTTGTTTAAACTCTTTTGAAACATCTTATTGGGATATCCTATAGCAATACACTTTCATGTTCTTGCAGCCTATCATGTTGTCTTATCTATATTTATTACCCTGTTGAATCCCTAAATGACCGGTATATGGCATATAGTTTTTGAATGATGAAATAGATTCAAATATGTGATTAAGGAATAGATATTGTGTATGTGTCGTGTGCCTTTTCTTTCGCATCTGTTACGTTGTGTTTTGCAGGTTGTTGAAGAAAGTATGATCGAGTGAAGCGTAGCCGATCTTGGCCTTGCAGTAAAGTCTATTTCCTACACGACTTTGAGGAAGCTCTGGTGAAGACTCTTTGACCGAAACTATTGGGAATGATTTTTAATGGCAGTCAATTTGGAAAGAGTGGAGTACTAGATTCTCTCTGGATTGGGTTGAATGGATAAATTCATTTATGAAGTTTGTTCATTGATTTTGGGATACAATTTACTTCCATGTCTTTCTTTGTTAGGGTTAGTTAGTTAGTTGTTCTCCTGAATTTAAATAAGTGCTCCTCCTGCACGAGTGAGCAGATGATAGTTAGAAGTAAGATAGAAGCATAGTGATAGGGAGATAGAAGATATCATGTAAGAGTCAGTATGATAATAATAAAAAGTAGAATCTGTATGAAAAAAGATAGAGTTTGTTGTTAGTTTTCATATCAACGAAGCAATGTATACCATTATGAGTTTATGAATAAAGTTTGAAAAAAGTTCTGAGTTCAGCACTTGCGTAATTAGTAGATGCTTGCTAAGGGGGCCCACTTAGTAAGTATTTGTAGCTAGTTAGTTAGTTGTTCTTTTTCTATTGATCATCAGTTAGATTTCATCTTTGAAGTTTTCTTACAAACTCAGTCTTGGGTATGTGTAAGATCGTCATGGAAAAAAAAGGCTCTTAAGTGGCAAAAAATTTAGAAAAATCAGCATTAGGCAACTTGACATAAAAATTTGAATAAGTTATCTATATTATTTCAAAAATATGTAAGAATACAATCTGTAGAAAATTGAATGTAGTTTATAAACTACTAGGTTTATTTAAAAATAAATAAAATCTATTTGGTGAAAATTTGAAATTTTAATACAATAGTACTTAAATTTCAGGGAAAAAATAAGAAGTAGGTGTGCTCGACCAATCTCTAACCATAATAAAATGATAATATTTTTTTATTAGATTTTATATATAAGTAGAGGACTTATGTCTAGATGTGATGTACTTTTTTGTAATTTGTTTCCAAGTAAATAATTAATTATGATTTTTTATTAAAAATTTTAAAAATAAAAAAATCATATGTCCGACCACCTTAACTTGGTCAAAACTTCATGAAATTTAATTTTTTTCTTTTTAATCCTATAGTATGTGAAGCATAGAATGTGACGATTTTTAGATTCAAAAATGCGATATTGTTTGAAAGTTATAGATGTTTTTCAATCAACCTATCGATCAAGACTTTAGTCATAATTCTAATAGAAAATGAATAATAATTATTTATTAAATTCAAATTAAAGCATAATTTATATTGGTGGAAAACTGAGAATCTCCTCTAAAAACCCTTTTCATTTCATTAATTTTGGGTAAAAAATAGTCATTAGCCACATACGCTAGAAATACCCATAATATTGCCTCTTTTTGGCCCATCATTATCCTGCACATACCCTCTTGTATTGTTCTTGCAGCATCGGGAATCTATTCCTGTGCCTATTCTTGCAACATAAGGCCAGTTCATAGTTTGTGTCTCAGTCGTAGCTGTTATGATTTCTGTTTTGGTTAAATCATGGTTGAGTTAAAAGAACTTTGCATTACCTTCCTGTAGCGTAGATAGAATACTTTCCAAGTGTTTATTTCTATTAAGTTGTGACTGAAACTAGTTCTTAGTGCATATATTGTGCTACTCCATTCAAAGTATGTGTTCCTTGGTTTGACAAGTAAATGAATGTCCATAAAGAGATATTAGTCACCTGCTAGAATGTCCAATTCCCAGGATAGGTTTTACTGTGATTTTCATATCCTTTTGTGGGTGCGACCATCACATGTGAGTCAAATTAAGGCATGCAATCCAAATCCCAAGCATGCTCTTATGTATTCATGAAAGGTTAACGACTAGCCCAAGGAAACTAGCCCAAATCCCCTACTGAGTGGAGGACAAAGGTGAGCCGAAATGATTGATGAAATGTAGATGAGAGTAAAAATAGGTATCAATTAGAGGAATTAGGTGCCCCCACATAGGGAAGCATAACAAAATCCTGAAAATGTTGGATTTTATGACTCAAAGCCTTATATACATTAGTGGAATGACCATGAACTTTATGATAGGTAGAAAATGAGGTCTTTTCATAACATTTATTTTGATTTTGTGTAGGGAGGGTGATCAAGTGATCTTGGAGGAGTCTCGAAAAGATACCATTTTGATCTATGGTAGAAGGTGGTCTTGTGGTTTGTGACAAAGGAATATCTTGCGTAGTAGTAGATATCATACCTACACAAGGGTATGTGGAGGATCATGATGGGCCAAAAAGTGACACTATGATGGGTATGCGGCTGACGAATTTTTTTTAACCCAAAATTGATGAAATGAAAAGGGTTTTTTAAGGAGATTCTCTGATTTCCACCAATATGAATTATTCTTTACTTTGAATTTAATAATTAATTATTATTCATTTTCTATTTGAATTATGACTAAAGTCCTGATTGATAGGCTGATTGAAAAACATCTATAGCTTTCAAATGGAATCATTTTTTTTGAATTGAAAACATGTGCCACATTCTATGCTTTTCATACTATAGGATTAAAAAAAGAAAAAATGAATTTTAAGAACTTTTGACCATGTTAAGGTGGTAAAACATACGATTTTTATAATTTTAAAATTTTGTAATAAAAAATTCACAATCAATTATTTACTTGGAAACAAATTACAAAAAAATATGCATCACATCGAGACATGAGTCCTCTACTTATATCTAAAATCTTATAAAAAAAATTTTATCATTTTATTGTGGTTAGGGTGGTTAGACATACACCTACTTATTTTTTCCTTGAAATTTAAGTACTACTGCATTGAATTATCAAATTTTCACCAAATTGGTTTTTTTTTTTTTAAACAAACCTAGTAGTTTAGAAAATACATTGAATTTACCACAAATTCTATTTTTACATATTTTTGAAATAATATGGATAACTTATTCAAATTTTTACATCAAGTTGCCTAACTCTGATTTTTCTAAATTTTTTGCCACTTAAGGGCCTATTTTTTGCATGATGATCATGCACATACCCACAAGTTTCTCTAGATTGAAAAATTTTGTTCTCACTCTTATAGGAGACAAACTCTATCAAATTATTAGTGTCTTGCATGATGATATTTCCATTAAGCAAAGGTGTTGTTGTTTGTTTTATGTTTGGTAAAAGGATGATGTTCAAGAACACTACTATCAAGGAGTTTAGAATGGACAATTGTTAAGGATTATTTAAGAGTGTGTTGTGTAGGGTTGTTGATGTTGAGTGAGGATTTTACAATCTCTATCACATGACAATAGTGAAGACCATGAGTTGTTTGTTGTGTGAAAGGATCAATAGGGTTGCAGATACCTTGTTCTCAAGCACCACATCCTTTTCCAGTATACCAAAGTTGTTTCCTGAGGTCACAATATTTTCCATAAAGTATCTTCATTTATTTTGGATAAGTTTATGGTTTTTTATTGTGTTCATTAAAGGCTATTATGTATGTTGTATTTTCTTTCATAGATGGTTGAGAAGATTGTGTTGAATTTTGAGTTGTCATGATGGTTGGTTGTGCTTGTTTCTCATTTTCTTTTGTGTGATTATGTATTCACCCATAAATGAAGGTGTGAATTCTAAGGACCCCCAATAATCACCAAATAATTTAGATGGTGATTCATCATTATTGTGTTCAATTTTATGAGGATCTATTTTAGTTTGTTGGAATTAATGTTTTTAGAGGACTTGTAGCTCCTTTTTCAAGATACAAGCAACTTTCAGGCTTGGGGTCTATTTCAACTTGATAAATTTGATTGTTATAGACATATTTCATTATATGATGAAGGGTTTAAGGCACTACAATCATCTCGTAAATCCATGGTACGCCTAAAATAAAATTACACAAAAGATCATAAGGCATGACATGAATAGGAATTTGCAAAGTAGCCACCCTAACTATAATAGGAAAATTAATTACACTGAGTGGTTGCTATATTGTATTATCAAATCCTTAAACAAATATGAAATCAAGTATTATTTGTTAATTATCAATGCAAAATCTATCAAGGAGATTCAAACTACACACATTGAGGGTAGAACCATTATTGATGAGGGTCCGTTTGATACCTAGGCGATTAAATTGAGCAATTATCATAAAGGCTTCATTTTGTTTTCACAACTCTAAAGGAGGGAGCTCATGTTGATGGAAAGTATTATCTAGATTAACTTGGTTCATTCCATGGATTTAAGCTACCACATCATTCAGATTTGTACTAGGAGGAATTGCAATATGTTGTAAGGATGTTTGAAGAATAGTGTGGTAATTTGGTGAGTTCTGAAGTAAATCCCAAAGGGAAATCTTTGCAGGATTATTCTTTAATTTTTCAACAATTTCATACTCCTTTGTGTGTGGGAGGTAATGAGGGACACTAGGCCGAATGGGTAAAGGTAAATAGGGTGGGGTTGGTTTTGGAAGTTGTAGATTATTGTGTGTGTTATATGTATGAGCAATGATATTATAACTCAACTGCTACAATATAGTATTCTTAGGTGGGTATAGGACAAATTCAGGTGTGTTTTGAAGTGGAGGTTTATGTGAAGGGGGATAAAGGATTAGTTGAGGTTGAGTAATGTTAAGATCCCTTAGCAAGTGAGATTTTATATCATTATTGTGGTTCTTGTCATGCATCATGATATCCTTCCTAGGAGGCAGGTTTTGAGAACTACAAACTGAATTTTCTTAACATTCTAAGGTTGGTTCTTCTAGAAGGACTTTGTCACAAGTATGAGGATGATAAATGGTTGAATTAGCTTTCTCAAGAAGGTTTTTCTTAGCTGAAAGGGGATAACTAAGATTCTCATGACTCTCATTAGTTGTGTTTTCTAACAACAAAGTATCTTCCTTACAACTAGGGGAGATACTAGGAGAAAAAAACATGATTATCATGAGAATTTAAAAGTTCATGCCTTTTTTCATGAATGTCTTCAAAAATAGGATAGATGGGGGAAGGATCATAAAGAGGGTTGTGGTAGACCAATACATCCTCATCATTTATAATCTTATCTTCCTCAAAATTATCCTCACAAGGGAAATTAGGTAAGGTGATGTTTAAGAATGTTTCTATGATTTCATTCTCTTGTGCTAAAATATCTTCCCAAAGGAGATGAGAAGGACAAACAAGATCCTCATGACTCTCAATGATTGTATCTTCTTTCACCAAGATACCTTCCTCACTAGAAGTAGAGGTATTGGGAGAATTACAATCATGATCATCATGAGTATCTATGTTTGTATGATCTTCTATCACATTATCCACACAAATAGGGGAGATAGGAGAAGGTGTGCATTTAATGTTAACATTGTCATTTTCACTCTCTTGTGTTAAGATACTCTCATAACTAGGAAATGCATTGAATGAATGATGATCATGTTTATTGACTAAATTTTTCTTCGCAAATTTGGAGAAGATTGAAACTAACATTTCGAAAGAACAATCTATGCTAACTCAAAATGCAATGTAAAAGGCTAAAATGAAATGCAATTTTTAGATGATAATGGACTGATTATGATATGTAACAATATGCGAATACAAACTTGAAATTGAAACCATGGATGAAATGAGGTAATTTAGGCTTGATTTAACAAAATTTATATTATAGAAACTCAACCAACTGATATAGGTAGGTAAAGGAACCAAACAAAAGCTTAAAAACTAGGTTTTTGAGTTCTATAAAGGGCAGTTTTAGGGGTGAAAAGGGACTAATTTTCCCAAGCTGGCAAATGAGTCCTACTATGAACTTTTTTTTGAATTTTCAAAAAAAATTGAGTGATTGTGATGTTTTCTAAGTTATATGATGTGGAACTAATGAAAAATGTGGAATTTTGGAAAATATACATGAAATTAGATGCAAAAAATGCAACCTAAATGAACTTCTTATGAATGCAAAATTTGAAACCTAGCATGCTAATGAATTCATGCAAGTCCTAATGCAAGATCAATGCAAGATAAATGTATGAAGGACTTCAAATTAGACAATAAATTATTCTAAAAATTAGGTTCACCAAAATGAATCATAGGTTTTTGGGTAGGGCTTATAGGCTACTCTTGCACTCTTAGGAATGTTTCACCTAAAAGGAGAGAGATAAACCCCACTCAAAAGTCTAGGTGGTTTAGTCAAATTAAAATATGAATAATTTTATAAGGCTAAATGAAATTATATAGATGCAACTAATCTAAGTAATAGATTGATTATGAATACAAAACCTAAGAAACATGTGATGTTTGAAAACACATTGTGTAATGCAAGAATACCTAGAAATGAATGCAAAACTAAATAGAAATGAAAAAAAATGAAAGTGTGCACATATAATGTGGATGAATATTGAAAATGACATTTGACATCCTATTGATGCTGATTTTTAGACCTGGAGGTACTCATTCACCATTCTGGGTGAATCAGTCCTAGTTCTACAAAACTGAGCCGAAACCTATTTCTGACAAAAGGGTAACTTAAAATGCAGAAACTAAAAATTTACCTAGAAGTGGGATTCATTCACCACTCATGGTAAATGAGTCCACTTTTGAAATTATGAATATTCAAGAGTGGAATTTGGAGCTTTCGATCTTCACTTTGATCCTCCATAGGTGTCTACTTCTGAAAATTTGATTTTCGAACTTGAAAAATGATTTTTTTTTTTTTTTTTGACTTGTTGAATGAAGAGAAGACTTGAGAAACCTTGTAACTTAATTTATTAATGATTTCCAAGATTCCAATAGACCTAAATCTACAAAAACACAAGGTAAGAGAGAGAAATGTTGAGTATTAAGGTATGGGGGTTTGCCTTGGTCAAACCCCTTATAGGTAATTAAACCAAAATGATGAAAGAATGGAATGAAACATAATATAATGGAGTTTATTACCTTTACATGATGTTTAATATTGATATTATGTAGTTAAACATGAAGGATCTACCCTTGAAGGTCTGAAAATTGATATCTTGGTGACTTGAAATGATGAAACCCTAAGTCGCTTGACTTGAGATGGAAGATTGGTGGATGAATGAATGATAAAAGATGTTAATTAGGGTTAAAATACTTATATTTATATTAATTTCACCTATTTTACCTATTAATACCTCATCATAGGCCGACATGAAGAAATAATAAACTTAAATTTCACTTTTTCCCAGCTCAAAGGTCAAAATTGGGCCAAATGGGACTCATTCGCCACCCATGGTGAATAGGTCCCACTTGGATGGGAATAATTAACCATGCATGGGGAATGGGTCCCACAAGAGCCATTTTGACAACTAGGATTCTAGGAGATAAGGAAATAAGGTTTAAACTGCAACTTTGTCAGGTATTTCATCAATTTAAGCCCCAGGATGCACAATATGGGTTAATAGGGGCCTATTAGTGCTGATGTAAAGGTAAATTAGGGCTTGGGACATAGAATTCAATATGAAAGTGTGATTAAATACCATTAACAACACTAAAATTAGGTCCACACAACCTAGGAAGGCATAAGAACCAATGTGAATGTGTGGGACACATTACAACACTAGTTTAACATCAAGTTTATTTCAAAAACCTTAGAGATTGATGTGAATATGTAGTTAAATATGTTTTATAATGTTGAGTTATGGGAAAATGGGTTTATTAATTCTAGAAAATCATGAAATTATCTCACAAAACTTTACAACACCTTCACAAGACATTGATAAATGCATGTTATTGAATTTGTAAGGGTCCAAGAGCTAGTGTGGATGCATAAAATGACTCACAACACCTGAATCAAGGCCAAATAAAGTCCATTTTTTCATCAATTATTCCTAATTCAAGCAAGAGGTACTTTTTTCTATGACACAATTTCATTCATTGAGGAGGTCAATAGTGATAGTATTGGACTATCCTTTTGTGAGGAGATTTTCCTTCCTCTTACAAAAGGTTTGTTCTTGGATGATGACTTTCCTTCAAAGTGTTTCAATCCTATTCATGTACATAATGTTCATATAAGACACTAGTGTTAGATGATTCTAACACTTACATCATATGGTTCCATTAATGGAAAAATTTAGAATGAAGTGAGCCCTCACCTTGCAAGCATATTGTGCATTCCCATGCATGTTGGCAATAGTTTTTAGTGGTTTTAGTTGGGTGGGGTTTGCAACTATGGTTTGAGGGAGATCAACTCCTTCAAAAGGTTCATCTTTCATAGAGGAAAGTTTGCATTCTTTTCTTTTTTTGGTTTTTGTTTACATATTGTAAATATCTTGCTTTCAATTAAGTGCTTTGAACACCCTATAGTCTCCTTAAGGGAATGTATGCTCATAGTAAAATGAAGAAAATTATAGCTCTACGTTTTAGAAAATAGAACCACTAGTTTCCTACATGTTTCATTCAAGGAAACCTTAGAGATCTCAATATAGGGATCAAAATGAGGGATATATATCTACAATAAGGTGTCCTAGTGTGTGATTAAAGACTAAAATGGGGTTCACCACCAAGAAAAGGCTTGGAATGAAAGAGATGAATGCAATGTGAAAACCTAACTATATCACATAGAATATGAAAATGAAATACAAAATAAAAAATGAGAGTGGGAAGAGGGGTACTTGGAAGGAAGGTGTGATCAAAACAAGATTTGAAACCCTAAAATTATGATCTTTAATACTCACTAGGAATCATAAACTAGTCTGGGTGATTTAGTCCCAAACTAGGGTTTCTATGTAGAAAATGGACTCTTAGGGACTTATCTAAATCTTCTGAAGATTGGAAAAAGATAGTATGGGACTCATACACCGAAGGTGGTGATTTAGTCCCAATATCAGGGTTTGGCTGAAATTTTTATATTCTCTAGTGATCTCCTATAGTTTCCTTGCTGGTAGATCTCTAATTTTGGAATCTTGAATTTTTCTCTATAGATTAATTTTCATGAAGATGACAACCTTGAAATTTTTCTTCAATCTTGTAAATTTTTCTTCAAAGGATCCTCAAGTTCCAAAACACCTAGATCTACAATCACGCACATAGAGAGAGAAAATCTTGTTGATTGTTAGGGAATAGAGGTTTTCTTGGGTCAAACCCCATTTAGGTAATTAAACCTTGTGATGAAACAATGAAACATGAATAATGATACCTTGAATGATGTCCTGAAATGTAGGTTTACAATCTAACATGAAGTAGCCATGAAAAATGTAGATCTTGATCTTGAATTGGATATGAAATAATGCTCAACTTGGATCTTGAATGCTACATCACAACACTTGCCCAACAACATTATTGATGCATTATTCCCCTGACATGATGACAAACCTTGAATTGTTGCAACAAACATGATGAAGAAATATGCCCTTGAATACCTTATAAATGATCTTGAATAATCGATGATGCTCTTGTGAAGTCTTAGGATGCTTCATTCTTGATTTCTTAGCTGATGGGTGATCCCACAATACAGGTTTACAATTTTTGGCCAAATTGGACACTGAATTGATTTTACCTAACTAAATCTTCACTTTTGGAAACCTATAATAGCTAAACGATGAGGAATTTGAAGATGATGTAAAATTGTGATTTGTGACACTTTTTCTATAGATTCCAAATAGATTTTTTTTCAATTTTTTTGGAATTAGATTGTACTTCTTTTTGCATCTCCTTCAAAAACTAGTTTTTTTCAGTAAACACCATTTTTAAGGAGTGATACTCACCATATACAACATAATTTTTTTCTATGAAGGATAAAATTATAATTTTTTGAATTTAGATTTTTTAACTATGATATATAGTGCTTTCATTTGGTTTCATAGTGTTTTATTTAAAATTTTTTCCTTAATCAAGTTTTGAAATCAAAAAAATTACAAGTCAGACATAGACAAACTGTATACAACATAAAAAAATGTGATGTATCAAAATTCAATTCTTTTTGTTGGATCATGAACTTCAATATTGGGTGCATTGATATTTTTCAATTTATTTTTTATAATCTACATGTGTAGAATAGAGATTTTGATTTTCGGTGAAAAACCTATGTTTAATCAAACTAAAAAAATAAATACATAATAAAACCAAAACATATTAAAATTATATTTTTTGGATAGCTCGTTCTAATGACTATGAGCATCTGGTTGGGTCTGTGAAGTCTCCTCCATTTTCATCCTCAACTCAAGCTTCGAAAGGAAAAATTATGGAGATTTTTGGTGCCAAAGGGGGAGAAGGGGGGGAAGGGGTGTTTGAGTGAACCTAGGTTCTAGTGAACCCCCCTTGGAGGTTTGCTCGAACCTGGGTTCACTTGAACCAAGGTTCAAGTGAACACCCTTTGCATAAACATTTTCTTTTGTTTCTTCTCGGGAAGTGTAGGACCCAACATTTAATGGGTTCACTTGAAGAGGGGTTCTAGCAAACCCCCTTTGGGTTCTTTTGAACCCCCAAAAACATTTTTTTCCATGAGGGCATTTTTTGCAATTTTCATTCCTCACTAGAATTGAAAACTAGTTTTGTGGGTTTACCTTGATATTATGATTTCTTAGGTTAAATAATGATTTCAAACCTTGTTTATATAGGAATTCTATCCAATTTACCATTTATCAAATCCCAAATGTTGACATTCATGAAATTTGGATTCAAAACCTTGATTTCTTTCTAAAATCCCTAAAAAGGGACCAAATGGGACTCGTAAACCCAAGGTGATGTATAGGTCCCATCTGGGTGGGACTCATATTCCCAAGGTGGAGTATGGGTTCCACCAGGGCTTTTTGGGTAGACAAAATGTTGGGGGGTTAAGATATGAAGTGAATTTGATGATTATGTTAGGATCTCAGATGAATAAGCCTCAGGATGCATCATAAAGGGTCTTAGGAGCCTATTAATGATGATCTAAAGGTCATAAATGAAAGAGGGACCAAAAATTAATGGGTGGATTTAAAAGCACATAAAATATAAAAATGAATTGATGGGGAGATAGGATGAAAGAAATGTAATAATTTTATAAAAGAAAAAAATTCTAAAATCTTGTATAATATTCTATTATTCAAGTAAGAGTGCAAATTTTTTTCAGTGTACATTTATACTATCTACCAAAGGTGTGGTTACCTAAGTCATGCAAGGTCATGTGCAACCAATGCATTCTTACTAAAAGGTATTACAAGATAATCCAAAGAAAAAATTGAAAAGTCGTACAGTTGAGATACATAATCAAACATCCCGACTAGAATAATCTCATTACTCTATAAGTTTGTAATAATTAGTATATTAGGTGTGAAATCAACAGTCTTCCCTACGCCACTATTTATACTCTAATATATGGAAAAGAGATTGGCTTATAGTGAGGAAACATAAATTACATCATGAAATTTAATATCTTCAATATAAATACATCCTTTTTGACAAACACTCATATGTGTGTTTTCCCCATTAGTATGGGTAGTAAAGTGAAAGGGTAAAATGAAGAGAATATACCTATGATGAAGCCATGTGATGCAACACTCCTCGGTTAAAAAATAATCATCTTGACTAAATACTAGTACATGCAATGAGTGTATTTGCTTTCATCTTATATATTATACTTTCCATTCTAGCTAACCTTGATTGTCTAGGTGGTCATTTGAAAGAAAAGGACGCACCAAATAACATAGTTGAATGCAACTAAATATTACTCTTTTGGAGGATTTTCATCTCATCAATCTATTTTGCATAATATTGATATTCATTATGTCCTTATTTGTTGGAATATGTACAATTTATACTCTCCTTCTTAGATGATTACCCCTTAGAAGAGGAAAATCATTCAAATATATCTTATGGATGTGATTTATTTTCTTACTCATTATTTATTAAATTCTTTTTTTTTTCTTTCCTTTTCTATTTTAAGCCTTCTGATATTTTTTCTTTGATTGGAAATAAGATCCTATGGTTTGGAGGAATACAAATTTCCCATTTGCACCATCTTCTTTTGGTCCCTAATGAGTTAAGAAGAAAAATAATCAAGTGTGTACATCATCAATGTAATACCAAGAGAATCTCTAGTAGAATAGAAGGTAAATAAATAAAAAACTAAATAATAAGGACCAAAAATAGAAAGGATGGAAACAATCGAGTCTTATTGTCAATATCATTCCATTCAACTACAATATGGGAGATTCATGTTTGGTCAAGGAGTGTTACTTTCTTCCAAAACAAGGTTTCAAAATGAGTACTAATCTAATTGAGTGTACTATAATACTCAATGTGAAAGAGAAGATCAAGAGACATACACATGAATAATTTCCCAAGGGCTTCATCACATCTATTATCTCACTTTCTCTTTTTTGTGGCTAATGTTGTTTTAACTTATCTATCCATTTCCACTTGATAAAGCCTCTATTTCCTCATATTGATAGTGATTTTTTCAACTCATAATAATTATATGGCATGACTGGAGTAATTTGGGTTGGATCCATGATTTTTTTTTAAAGAATATAGTAAATGGAAGAATAAATAGTAAGATAGCCCTTAAAATACAAGAAAAAAACCTTGTATTTCCTCTCATTCAAGGAAAACCCTAGAGATCCCAATCTAATGAAGAAAGGGGAAATAAATCTAACAATAGGGCTATCTTAGGGTCTGATTGTAAACTAATGAAGAGTTCACCACCAAGCTAGGGCTTGGAAAGAAAAATGAAATGCAAGACCTAATGCTTCAACCTAATGCAATGCAATCTATAACTAAATGACCTATAAAAGCATGTAAAATAAAATGAAAACCTGAGAGATGACAGGTGTGCACTTGGAAACTTGAAGGAGACTAGATGAAGCTCTAAAATTCAAAAAACACTGAATTTAAAGCTAACTGTGACTCATATGCTAGATTGGGCGATTTAGTCCTAGATTAGGGTTTTTGGGTAGGAATTGGTTTTTGGCACTATAGATTTTGTATCTACAAAAAATTAGAAAATGAACTATACTAGGAATCATATGACAAAACTGGGGTATCAATCAAGTTAGGGTTTTCTGGAACTTTAAAGTATGTATCTACTCTATCCTTTGTAATTGATTTTTTGGATCTGAAACCCTAATTTGCAACCTATAGAATTATTCCAATGATCTCCAATGCAAGGTGAAAACTTTGACAATATTTAATACTATGAAAAATTTCTCCAAATTTTTTCATCAATGTTCTTCAACCTAGACCTGCAAATCACACAGTAAAGAGAGGGAAAAATTTTGAGTTAGTGGAAATGGGTTTTCCTTGGTCAAACCCCGTTTTGGTAATCAAACGTTCAAATGAAATGTGATAAGAAAAAATAATGATGAATGAACAAAATGTGATGTTGCAACTGACCATACCCTAGCAATAAAGTGCTACAAAAATCTATGAAGTGGATCCAATGGATGTAGATCTTGAATTGAATGCTAGCTTCAATCATGAAAACCTACATCACAATTGCTAGCTCAAAAACAAACATGATGCATGATGAATTTGACATGATGCTTGATACTTGAATAATTATATTACTCACTTGATAATTAATTGTTGAGTGCTCTTGAATGCTCTTGTGGGTATGTGTAGGATCATGATGGGCCAAAAAGTGGCAATCTGATGGGTATGTGTAGGGTATGTGGCTGATGACTTTTTTTGACCCAAATTTGATGAAATGAAAAGGGTTTTTAAAGGATATTCTTAGCTTTTCACCAATATAAATTATGCTTTACTTTGAATTTAATAAATTATTATTATTCATTTTCTATTTGAATTATGACTAAAGTCCTGATTGATAGGCTGATTGAAAAGCATCTATAGCTTCCAAATGGTATCACATTTTTAGAATTCTAAACATGTGTCACATTCTATGATTCACATACTATAGGATTAAAAAACAAAAAAAAAAATTTCATGAAGTTTTGACCAAGTTAAGGTGGTCAGACATACAATATTTTTATAGTTTTTAAAAGTTGTAATAAAAAAATCATAATTAATTATTTACTTGGAAAAAAATTACAAAAAAATATGCATCACATTGCGACATGAGTCCTATACTTATATATAAAATATTATAAAAAAATATTATAATTTTATTGTGGTCAGGTGGTTAGAGAGACACCTACTTCTTATTTTTCCCTGAAATTTAAGTACTACTGCATTGAAATTTCAAATTTTCACCAAATAGATTTTTTTTAAAAAACAATAAACTTACTAGTTTAGAAACTACATTTGAATTTCCACAGATTATATTCTTACATATTTTTGAAATAATATAGATAACTTATTTAAAATTTTATGTCAAGTTTCCTAACTCTAATTGTTTTGAATTTTTTGCCACTTAACGGCCTATTTTTTCCATGATGATCCTGCACATACCCTTGTAAACACTTGAATGTTCTTGTGAATTCAAATTTTCTATAATGATGTTGATTCAACTTGATAGGTGTAAAATAAGTGAAATAAACTTATATTTATACTTGTTTATGCCAAAATTCTCAAAATTACAACACTACAAGTTGACATCAGATCTAGAAGGATAAAATACTACCAAGAATTTGAATTAATTTTGATTTTGGGCCACATAGGAATTATACGCTAGAAGTGGTGCATGAGTCCCATTAGACATTGAATATGGGACCATTTTAAGAAAATTCTTAGATAGGTGAGAAATATCGAGACCCAAAACACTAGGTGGGACTCATACACCCAAGGTGGTGTATGAGTCCTTGATCATTAAGTATGGTCCAAAAAACCTAAAAAGGATGAATTATGATTGGATGTTGGTTTATGTTGGGATTATCATCAAAAATATGCATTAAATGAGGCATGTGGAAGTAAAATAAGGCCAATTAAAAATAAGGAAGCTCAATCATTAATGACAACCTTAGAAAATTGTGAAAGTGTGTTACAACACTTTACAACACCCTAAATAAGGTATAATTAGGTTTATTTAGTTTACAAGGGCCCAAGACCTAATGTGAGTGTGTTAAACACATTAAAACTCTAAGTCAAGGAAAAATTATACTTAATTTTATAAGGGCGACCCAAACAAGTGTGAAAATGTCTTGGATAATAGTTTTTGACACCGCATTTAGCCCCCACTTTAGTGAGAGGATGAACTTGCTTCAAACTCACACTACAATAGATGGAATTGCATCAAGAGGGATCCAAGTTAACAAATGCTTGTAGAATAGGATTACAATGATGAAGGCCCCAGGATCAAGGTACCATGGAAAACCAACTAGCTACAAAAGAACACACATGAAAATGATATAAAGAGCATCATCAAGGCATAAGCATACAATTCCAAAGACAAAGAGAAAAGGAAAATAAAACAAAAAGTGATGGATGGGTCAAGCTTCGACTGTTTGTCCAACACAATCTGGATCAGATTTAGGCTATTTTTCTGAAAATGCATGCTCACTCTAAGGCAACAAAACTTTAGGTTTTTGGATAGGTGATGATCCAAAAGAGGTGAGACACATACACACATGGATAGTATGAACACACACAAAAGTGGCTATGGGAAATTCATGCCTCGGTCGGGCTTCCTGACAAACCATACAAAATGTATACCTTTGATAACTTTGATAAGGCACCACACAAAAATGAACTTCGAGCTTCATTAGGAAAGCAAGGATTCATATGTGTGGAACTCATGAAAAAACAAGATGGCTCCATAGGCATGCAAGATGTGCTATGCAAGGTGGCCATATAACTAAAATTTTGTAAGGAATGTTGAAAGGAATCTTTCTTAGTTCATGCGGGATCTTTA
Organism: Sequoia sempervirens; assembly: GCA_007258455.2. Taxonomy (NCBI): domain Eukaryota; kingdom Viridiplantae; phylum Streptophyta; class Pinopsida; order Cupressales; family Cupressaceae; genus Sequoia; species Sequoia sempervirens. The sequence continues at coordinate 22,122 of VDFB02291661.1, forward strand.
ACTTAGGGGAAATTGTTCCTAATGTCTCCAAGAGATGACTAATCAAACAATAGAAGATTCACAACTTAGGTGATGGAACGTGCCACATCAAGCTACTAAGAGGAATATAATATGCTAAGAGAGATCACGCTCTAGAAGGACATCACACCCAATTTCACCACAAAGTGAAAGAAAGATCACATGAAGAATACTAAATATGAAACATGAAAAATAATAATGTCATTGTGAACCATAGATTTTTGGCACCATGCACCTTTCTAACTCATCTAGGGTTTTTCACCTAAAAGGAGAGAGTTAGGGCCAAAAATGCTCAAGGGTTCATTCAAATTTTGTTATGTATGATGTTATTTAGGTTAAATTAAATGATCTAAGTGCAATTAAGTGATCTAAATGACTGATTATGGATGAAAAATCTATGAAATGTGGCTTGTTTGAATACACATTGTGTAATGAAAAAATGAACTAGAAATGAATGAAACTTGAAGTGTGCACAAAAAATCTTGAAGGAGATTGGAAATTGATTTTAAAACACTATTGATCCTGATTTTTAGGCCTAAAGGGACACATTCGCCATTCTAGGTGAATTAGTCCCAATTCTTCCAAACTGAGTGGAAACATGTTTCTAACAAAAAGGTACTAAAAAATGTAGAAAACTCAAAATTGACCCTAGTGTGGGACTCATTCACCACCCATGTAAAATGAGTCCAATTTTGAATTTCTATATTTTTCAAAGGTGGATTTCAAAGCTTTTGATCTGCACTTTGACTTCCTACAAATGTCCACTTCCAAAAATTTGATTTACGAGCCTAAAAATGAGCTTTTGTTGATAATTTGACTTGTTGAATGAAGAGAAGAATTGATCAACCTTGTAACTTGATCTTCAATGATTTCCAAGCTTCCAAAGGTCCTAAATATGCAAATACACAAGAAGAGAAGAAGAAATGGTGAATGTTAAGGCATGGGGGTTTGCCTTGGTCAAACTCCATTTAGGTAATTAAACCAAAATGATGAAATAATAGAATGAAACATAGAATAATAGAATAGATTATATTTACATGATGTTGATCTTGGGTTTCTATAGTAATGGATGAAGATTCAACCCTTGAATGTCTTGTAATGATAAAACCCTAAGTTGCTTAACTTGAGATATAATATTGGTAGATGATTAATGAAGAATTTTCTAAGCATCACAGTGTCTGGGTAACGTCATGCTAAAGTTTGAATCTATTTTTCACTTTAGACTCTAAATAGATTCAACATGTTGAGCATAGTTCAAAGTGATTCCATGCATTTGGGTGTGAAAAAGGACCATGAATAGTATAAATGTACCCACTTGGATGTGTTGGAACAATTATTTTGGTCACATGAGTTGTAGAACAAAAGTTGTACCACTTTGTAGGTTTTCCCTACTTACATTTGACTAATTTTTCCCCAAGTGAAATCTTACCGCCATAAGAAAACACCTCCGAGATAGCGAAATTTAGGAGAGGTTATTATATAGGGGTTCAACACAATCCCATGGGCTTAGATGAGAATTTTATAAGCATCATGGTGTTTGAGTAACTTCATGCTAAAGTTTGCAACCAATTTTTAGTTTGAATTCTTAAGGGATTCAACCAATTTAACATAGTTCAGACTAATTCGACATGTTTGGGTATGAAAGAGGACCATGTCTAGTGTAAAAATACCCACTTGGATGCATTGGAGCAGTTATTTTGGTCACATGATTTGCAAAATGAAATTTGTACCACTTTGCAACTTTGCACTACTTGCATTTGATAACCTTTTTTGAAGTTAAATCTCGCTGCCATAGGAAAATGCCTCCAAAATAGTGAGAACCGAGAGAGGTTATTTTAGAGGGGAACAAAATTATCTCATAGAATTAGGTAATAATTTTCTAAGCACCACACTATCTGAGTAACATCATACTAAGGTTTGGAGCCATTTTGTAATTCAAACTCTTAAGGGATTCAGCCGGTTGAATGTAGTTTGGAGCACTTCAGCACATTTGGGTGTAAAAGAAAACTATTCCTAGCTTAAATGTACCATCTTTTATCCATTGAAATAGTTAGGTTAGTCACACAATTTGAAGAATAAATATTGCACCACTTTGCAACTTTGCATTACTTGCATTTGACAAGTTTTTCCCCAAGTGAAATCTTCCTGCAACAGGAAAACACCTCTAAGATAGCCAAAACTAAGAGAGTTTATTATAGAGAGGCTCAATATGATTCCATAGGATCAAATGAAAATTTTCTAAGAATCAAGGGTTTCAAGTAACATCATGCTAAATTTTAAAGTCATTTTGCACTTTAGACTCTTAAGGGATTCGACCGGTTGAATGTAGCTCAAAGTGATTTGGCGTGTATGGGTGAAAAAGAGGACCATGAATAGTGTAAAAATACCCACTCATACACATTGAAATATTTAGTTTTTCCACACAAGTTGCAGAACAAAAGTTGCACCACTCAACAACTTTGCACTACTTGCATTTGGCAACCTTTTCCCCAAGCGAAATCTCGTTGCCACAGGAAAACACCAAGATAGTGAAAACCAAGAGAGGTTATTGTAGAGGGGAATAACATGATCCCATAGGCTCAAATGGAAATTTTAAAAGCACCACAGTGTTTGAGTAACATCATGTTGAAGTTTGTAGCCATTTTCTATTAAGGACGCTAAACGGATTTAGCTGATTGACCGTAGTTGGGACCGATTTGTCATGTTTGGGTGAAAAAGAGGACCATCCCTAGTGTAAACGTATCTACTCAAATGTGTTGGAATAGTTAGTTTTGTCACATGAGTTGTAGAATAGATGTTGTATCTCATTGCAACTTTACACTACTTGTATTTGATAACTTTTTCCCCAAACGAAATCTCACCACCAAAGGAAAATGTCATTGAAAAGAAAAAAAATGAGAGAGTTTATCATAGAAAGGCATAAAATTATCCCATAATATTAGATGATATTTTTCTAAGAATCACGATTTCTGAGTAACGTCATGCTGAAGTTTACAACCATTTTGCTTTTCAAACACTTAAGGGATTCAACTGGTTGAACATAGCTTGGAGTGATTCGACACATTTGGGTGTGAAAGAAGACCATGCCTAGAATAAACATACCCACTTACATGTTTTGGAACATTTATATTAGTCAAACGAGTTACATAACGAAAGTTACACCACTTTGCAACTTTGCACTACTTGCATTTGTCAACTTTTTCTCCAAGTGAAATCTCACCACCAGAAGAAAATTCCTCCAAAATAGAAAAAACTAAGAGAGGTTATTGTAGAGGGGTAGATCATGATCCCATAGGATTAAATGAAAATTTTCTAAGCATCATGGTGTCTGAGTAACACCATGTTGAAGTTTGCAACCATTTTACACTTTAGACTCTTAAAGGATTCAACCAGTTGATCATACCTTAGTGTGATTCAACATGTTTGGGTGTGAATGAGAACCATACCTAGCACAAATGTATCCACTCAGAAATGTTGGAATATTCATTTTGGTCACATGATTTGTAAAAAAAAAATTGCACCACTTTACGAATTTTCACTACTTACATTTGATAACTTTTTTCCCAAGTGAATTCTTGCCACCATAGAAAATTCCTTTGAGGTAGTGAATACTAGGAGAGGTTATTGTAGAGGGGCACAAAAAGATCCCATAGGCTTAGACGATAATTTTCGAATCATCATGGTGTCCCAGTAACATCATGCTGAAGTTTTTAGCCATTTTGCACTTCAGACTCTTAAAGGATTCAGCCAGTTGAACATAGCTTGAACTGATTCAATGAATTTGGGTGTGAAATATGACCATTCCTAGGGTAAAATTACCCACTTGGATGTGTTATAATATTTATTTTTTTCACATGAGTTACATAACGAAAGTTGCACCACTTTGCAACTTTGCACTACTTGCATTTGACAAAGTTTTCCCCAAGCAAAATCTTGCCACCACAGGAAAACACCTCCGAGATAGAAAAAACTGAGAGAGGTTATTTTAGATGGGTACAACATGATCACATAGGCTCAAAATAGAATTTTCTAAGAATCAGAGTGTCTAGGTAACCTCATGCTAAAGTTTGTAGCCATTTTTCACTTCAAACTCTTAAGGGATTCAACCGATTGAACTTATCTTGGAGTGATTCGACACGTTAGGGTGAAAAATAGAGCCATGCATAAGAATTAATAAATAAATTACAACTTATTTCCTCATAAACTACAACAAAATGACTTTTTAACTTCAACCATTTGACAATAAGTTGTAATTTTGACAACTTTTACACAATTTTGTAATTTTGCAATATTTTTCAACTTAGACCTTCCAACCATATAAATATCTATAAAAATGACTCCTTACATCATAAATTTTTCTAAATTACTTTATTTTTTTAACAAAAAGACTCAAATACCCCTAAACAACTAAAAGACCCCAATTGTCAACATTTACATAAAATGCTCTTGGTGACCTTGCACCATTTAGTGCTTAGGGTTTCCTAATGTTTTTGGTCATGAATAAGGTCCTTTATGATGCAATTAAAGGGAGGTCCACAACTATCCAAACTCAAATTAAATTGAATAAATCAAACTTCCAACCTTCAAACCCTAACAAGGGTGACTCTTCTCAACTTCACTATTTAGTCTTGTAGGTGTTCAACCTAGATTTTCCTCTCACAAAATTGAAGAGACCACTCAAAGTCACCAAAAAACTACCATTTTAGGAACCCATTAGTTCAATTTTAAACATATTATAGAATCAAATGTACTTACTTTAGAACAATACCATCAAACTAACCTTGAACACTCACAAATGGGCTCTAATTAGCCCACTTTAACAAAGGAACTATCCTTCAATATTGCTTCCCAATCAAAATATCAGTGGAGAGTCTTCAAACTACCTTCAAAACTACAAATTATTCAACCACTAAGTCAAAAATCGCTTGTTAAGACCCTCTTTCATGAAACCCTCATTTTTCACCAAATAAGCAAGTGTTTATTGAAAAACCCATCTAAACCTCATTCAACCTCAAAATATTTTCAAACACTCTTATTTCAACCTAAAAAAACTTAATTCACCTTAAAATTATGTTTCCCCCAAATTTCTCACACATTTCCTTCTTAAAACCTCTCAATTTCACCTATTTTTACTCTTTGTTCAACTAGGGCTTCAAGCCCAAACATCCAAATTACCTACCATGCCTTTTCAGACCTTCTATCACATCAAACACCACTTTATAACAATAAAACAAATATGTGCTAACCTTCTTACAAAATATTACTTTAATCTGCTACTTCAAGTTATGCCTCCTAGGCCTAAATTCATGCTTTTTCCACAAGGGTAACTTGAAAATTTCAACAAAATATATTTTCCACCCATTGTATTATATTATCACTCATTCGAATGTAATAATTAGGTGTAGGGGGAATGTGTTCATGATTTCAAGAGTAGGGGTGGCCATTTAGGGGTTTGGGCATGATGACTAGTTGTCAAAAATGTGTGTTTTGAGTGAAATTCAGAGGTTAAGAGTAGTTAGTGATGGAAAACACTTGGGGAAGAACTATGTAAGAGTTAATGAAGGAAGGGAAGACATATTTGAAGTATTTTTAGGCATTGAAATAGTGAGGAGAGGTCTGGAGGTGAGGTTTTCAATAAAACCCCTTTGAAACTTGTCAAAAGTGAGGGTTTTGAGTTTTGGAGTGTTGGTGAGTGTTTCATTGGAAGATTATTGTTGATTTAGTTCTTATGTACCCTAGTAATAACTATTCAATTTTATTTTGTGTCTAGAAGGAATATTAAAGGGTATTTGGTTTGTTGAGAGTTTTTCACCCTGCTCGGCATCACTTTGGCATGTTTATCAACATAAAACTATGATATTTTTTGAATTTCAATATGTAATGATAATGCGATATGAAATATGTAGTGTCAGACAATGAAAATTTGTGTCTTTAAAATTTAAACTTAAAATTTTAATCTTTACCATTGTTCTTGTCTTCAAATTCGTTTAAACTATATAATTAACCATAATATAACTAAGCAATATATGATATAATTTAACCATTATTCATTATTATTTATTGTCAAATATATAATATAACCATTATTTTTTATGCTATTGTACATTGATATTTAACCATTGCTCAAAATTAAATTTTCAAACAATTTCAACATGCACATGATGAACAAATTATTTTAATTCCCAACTTCTATATATTAAATTATACAATAATCAAGTGTATGTCCATATAAAAAAATGACATCAATGCCAAATCAAATAATTTTTTACAAAATGTGGTATATGCCATCTTGATATCTATTCAAAATATACATACCAAAATGTCTATCTCATCCTAAACTATTGCTGGATTATCAAAATGGAGCCTCTATGAAGCACTTTTTGGCTTTGAAGGTAACTGCACAAGAAAAATTCAAACCAAAATTGAGATTAGTTATATTATATAATTTAAAATCAAATAATGAACATTGAAATCAATAAACATTGAATTATAATTGAACTCTAAAATTTTAATCTTGATTACCTCATATATATGTCTCTTCAAATTGTCACGAGTCATAGAATATGCCCCTCTCAAAGAACTAATCATAAAGAATTTTGCAATTTCAATCTATATATGTGAACAAAAACATCAAATTTATACAAGTTAGCATACAATTGTCAGTAATAGGAACATATTTACCAAACATGAAATAAAATAAACACATACCTCTTTAGGCATCTCTTTTTCTTTATCTCCTTTAGGTGTTTCAAAACCCCCTCCTTGACGTGTTTCAACACCTACTCCTTCAAGTGGTCCAACATGTAATCCTACAAGATTAAAATAAGATAAACATATAAGTTAATATATAATTTCATTAATGAAAATTCAAATTACAAGCAAGTATATAATGCATGAATTTAGGCCTTAAAGGCATGGGTTGATGTAGCAGATTGAAGAATTTGTTTTGTAGAAGGCTACAACCAGCTGGTTTTAGTGAGATTTGGTGGGTTTTGATGTGTTTGAAGGTTTTCAAGGACTAGGGAGGTCATGTGTATGTTTGGGCATGAAGCCCTAATTGAGAGAAGTGCATTTTTTAATGGAAAATTGAGGTTTTAGAGACTAAAGGTAGGTGAAGTTTTGGGGAAGAATAATATTAAGGATTATTAAGCATGTGAAGGCTTAAAAAAGGGTATTTGAAGTTTTCATAAGGTCACAAGAGGCATGGAGATGGGGTTTTCAATGTATTCTCCTAAATCCAATTGTATCATAGGGGCAACTAGGCCAATTAGGCTTCTTTTTCAAAGAAACACCTTCCCAAACACCTGCAATCAATTAGAAAAACATGGGAAATAATTAAATAGGTTACCAACCTTAATATTTCATAATTTTAAGAGCTCCAATTTCTAACCAAGCTACCAATCCACGAAACCCTCACTATGAAGTCACTAAACCTAGGTTTTCCAAGGAGCCTTATTTAAAATAACTCTTCCCACAATTAATACTCACATACAACACCCCAAACATACCATATGATGTTTGTAAATGCTCAAAAGACTCTCACAAATGACTTCACCAAAGGATTTCATCCATTCATACTCTAAAACAACTTAAATTCACTCAAAATCATATATTTTCAAACCTAAGGCTACATGCCAACACTCCAAAATGATCTCCCCTGCTCCAAGAATCATCTTCTAACCTATCCCCCACCTAATGGACTCATTCCACCAAGATATAGTATATACATTAGGTGGAATGAGCCATTAAATCACTTGATGACCTCAAAACTTGAAATTTAGATTTCAAGACCTACCTATAGTAAAATCCACCCTAAGAGCTCAAAACAAGATGGATTTCAATGTGAAAAAAAAATGGCTAAAACATCCATCTACCCAAATAAAAACACTTTTATTCAATTCTCTTTAGTACGGGCTCAAGTAATTGACTACTACAACACTACAATGGAGTAAAACAAACTCACATTTAAAAAGAAAATAGTGCTTTATCGATCAATGCTTGTACAAAATCTTCCACTCTTCTCCACATAGTCTTTCATTTGAGATTCACACACATATATTCAACTCCCTTAATCAAGAATTGATTGAAAACCAATACTACAAGTGACCTTTTTCCTTCCCTGATCATTTAGCTTCCCCATTATGCATTTCTTACACTTCAAAATTTGAAAAATGACACTTTGCACTAATTTAGAAAATTTGCAACTAAAGCCTTCTAACTCACTAATAACCACTAAAATAGACTTATGACATCAATAAACAATATATATGACCTTATTGAAGCCAAAAAAATACTTCATCACCCTAATGACAACCACTGAAGCTTGATGCCCTTGCACCAAATAGAGAGCAACATATAACCATCATTTTGGATATCTACATTAATGCAATTTTGAAAACCCTTATAGAATCAAACTTAAACACTTGAAATAAAGTAATGATCAATAACATGACTTTAAAAATTCAATGTGCATACTTACCAATCAATCCAAGTAGCCATTCATGTTTTCTCTAGTCTTTATTGTGTTAAGTATTGCCTCATGGTTAGACTTATACACTTTCCACAAGTTTCTGTTCACAGGTTTTCCCTTATTTTTGATCAAATGAACGTTGGTGGTGATGATAAGGTTTGAGTAGTGAAGAATCTTTTGATGCATGCCAAAGTCCTTAAACAACCAAACTGTAACATTCTTAACTGGGTACCCTCTAAGCCATGTTCTAGTAACAACCACTAACCTATAGGATATTTTATGTTTTCTCCATCTATAACTGGGGCCTCCAATTTCTTTTTGGCCTTGATACAATGACATAGGTAATAATCTATACCCTCTTCATTGTATTCATCTAAAATAACTACACATATGTGCCCTGCATTGATATGTTCATCTTGTTAGATGTATTTAATGAACATAAAAAATAAAACATGTAAGTAAAATATATTACCTAGTTCTACAAGGTCCGATACATGATGAAAGTCAATGGATGATTGCATCTCCATGATTTCTAGAGCCATCGAGAGTTGATAATTTTCAAGTGGGGTTAGAATTTTTATAGACCATTCATCAACCCACTCTCCTGACTCGCAATAATTCCATGCTTGAAGTGTACATGTAGAACAAAAGCATGCCATTTTCCGTGTATGGATAGTCCATGCACATGCATTGAAGCTTCTAAAAGAGTGTAGCTTGCGAGATCCTATTAGTGTACAATAATCCTCATAATTTTTAATGATAGAATCATCTACTAAATGAAAAAATCTATGAACTAAAAAATTACCTTGACTACCTAGACCCATTGCATGATTGCACCACTAGACAATTGTTCTTGCATTTGTAAAATTTACACTATCTTTTTACTTTATCTCTTCTCGTGCTAGGGATATTTTGATACATGCACCTACTCCATCATGCTCCCCCTTTCCATTCCCAACCTCTGAGAAGTTCCACATATGTTTAACACCATTGATCCTATACATCCTTATCAACTAGTAAAACATTTTGGCATTCTTGAATTGCGATGTATAGTTATTTTACCATATGATATGTTGATTCAATCATATGCCCCTACTATCCAGATCAACATAGAACATCTCAAAGTAACCTTGCACAAACTCAGTAGAATGTGCATGATCATCACTGATGTAAAAGTGATACTCCCTCAATACTTTCCTATTATCGTTTGTACTATCATTTTCATGAATGAATGCTATATGCAGAAATATAGCAACTTGTGTGGAGTTATAGTACTATGATTGCACCTCATTTTGTGGCTATAGTGTGTAGTTCTTCATGAAGTTGACAACTGAAATGATGTTGTGAAGTGGAAATGTGTCCTTGCATAACTTGAACTTTGGGTCCAACAATTGAGCTCTATGTGTATGCCTTGCATACTCATACACTACCTGATCATAGAAAATTCCCATAAACTAATATACTGGAATCTTATCACTGACCAATTCATAGTTCTTTGCTTCTTTCCCATCTTTTAGACTGTAGGCCCCTATCTTCTATTTTCCAAATTTGACAATTTGTCTCTAATTTTGTGTGTACTATCCATGTGTTGGAAAATTGGAAAATGTTGCATACCACCATAATGGTTGCATGTGCCATCCAAACATAACTTGTAAAAAATTTGACCATCCTCTCTTTCACATAAAATGGAAGATAAGAATTCCCTTGAGGATTTAGGTGGAGGCCTTATGATACATTCCTACAAAACATTTTCAATATGCATATATCTGCATATATACACCGATAAACATCATAATGGTTAGAAACTCAATATGTACTCTACAAAAACAAGTAGTGAATGTGTGATTTATTTTCACAAAAAAATACTTTAGCATTTCAAAATACCCTTGACATATTTTAATTTTAGGAAACTTTTGTACAAAATCAGCAAAAAATTGGGATTGAGTGGTATTAAAATAATGCTTTGGATGTGCCTCATGGATTTTACTACCAATTCTCCTTCTTACATAGTTTCTTTGATTAAGAGAGGTCCTTGTGTTATCCTTCCAATAATCTAATATTAAGGATCTCAAGCCTTGATAAATTCTTTTATCTTTCTATGGAACTCTACCCGTGAATTCCCATAACTCATTGCTATTTGGATCCTCCAATCTTTCACACCTTCCTTTGGCTCTCATTAGAGATGATCTACTTATTTTCAAAGACTTACTTGTCCTTTTAAGGTTCACCTTGTTCCTTGTTTGACTACTTAACAGTGTTATTGTCATCACATGTCTTGTGGGGCAACTATCCTTCGTGTGTGTGGTAGAACCCACACTCTTGTATGCACTTTTCAAGTTCATTCCAATGTAATTTTCACTTGAGTCATTGAAAAATCTTAGCCCAAGATCCTTCATCGTGAGCCTAAATTTGAGTTGCTACATCATTTCAACAAATATTTGGCATCTTTCACCCTTAGTTAGCTTCTCAAAACAAAAAATCCATATCCTCTGTGCAACTCTTTAACATGTATATTTTGACATTTTATCAAGAATCCATTTCAAAACATTGGAATCAATATCAATAAAAAATCTAGGTTTTCTATGAAAAACTCTAGGAGAAGTTCTCAAATGTAAATTTGTGACAACATTAGGAATGTCAACAACATCGGGGATATATTGTTGACCTTCAATCAGAGGTGCATTTGATGACATACCTTGAGATTGACATGTATAAAATGATTTACCTCCAAATTGTAATGTCATTTGTTGAGTGACTTCAAATAGAGGCTTTTTTTTCTGATATACTTTCAAAATGCAATGTTATTGATGGTGTTTCTTCAATTGTAGATGTGATTTTTGATGTTATTCGAAGACCACATGTCGTTGCTGGTGTGTCTTCAACTAGAAATGTGCATTGAAATTCACCTATGGTTGCTGATGTGCCTCCAAATTGTGGATCCATTTGTGTCCTTCCATGAAATTTTTCCATTTGTGCCTTTTTTTTTCCAATTTTACATCTCTCTTAGATTGCACAAGAATTTCTAGTTGTATGGGTTGTAATTCTTTTGCTTCATGAGCTGCAATTTTCTATTCTCTTCTCCTTGAAATTTTTACTACACGTTCTTACATTGTTAGAGGCTTTGGTTGTTTCCTCGACATGACATTGAATGTTTCATATTCACAATCACACACAAAACAAAAGTAAGTAATGCATTTTGTGAAACATATTGATAACACTAATTACATTGCATTTTATTTAACACACAATGCATTTTATGAAAGAAGGCAGCGAGTTGTTTGTAATTATCAAACATGTCTATATGCTAAAAAAAAATTCATACATAAATATACCTCCATAACACATGAAAATAACATGTAATTCATTTTTTCAAACATATCCATATCATTGATTACATTGCATTTTGTGGTTATATGAGTCATTTTGGGAAACAAATGTCAAAGTTTCAAATCATGTCAAAAATTGTCAATTTAGATAAAATTTGTCAAGGAGAGTTTAATGGTATTTTAAAAAAATCCTTCAAGGAGAGGTTAGCATGTAATTTTGAGAAGATAAGTAATTGAAACTCCCCTTTTCTAATGTATTTTCAAGAAAATTTGAAGTTTCTTTGATCTGTGCAGCTACATATTAGAAATTTTTGATCTTTCATTGAGTGAATCTTTTGGGAAGGAGGCCTAACACAATTTTAGACTTGGTTTGGATTTATTTCAATTGTTTTTGTGCATTTTAGATACAAATTATAGAGGACCAATCTGTGTACCTTGTTTTAAGGGTTTTGAATATATGAAAATGACATTTTAAGCCATTCCACCCACTGCTTTGCTTTGTAACTTGGTGGAATGGCTTAGTAGGGAATTATTTAGGTGTGTACATAGTTCGTTGGATAATGGAAGATGTTTTAAGGATTTTTGTGTTGTCCTAAAGGTTTTTATGCAATATCTTTTTGAAAATGGATGTTTTGAACTAGTGTTTGGTCAAATATTGATGATAGAGGTTGGTGAATGAACTTCTAAGCATATGCATAAATAATTAAGGGTTTTTTAAGTATTGCTTGGTCTATGCAAGGTATGGGATATATTTTTTCAATAAACCCCCATGTAAATTTCCAAAATGAGGGTTTTTTGTTTAGATGTCTTCAAAAGTGTGTCACTGCAAATAAATGGTGAAATTAGAGGTTTCTTTGACTTCTTGTTGCTGCTCCATTGAGTTTTGGGACTGAGGAGGAGTTTAGAATAGGCCCCCTTTGTAAAGCTAAGGATTTTCCAAATTAACTTGCACATTATCATTGATGAAAACTTTTAGGTTTTCGAAATTAGTTGAAAATATAAGTTTTCCACAACCATCATTAATAATGAATTTCATGTTAAATTCTATGCATAATAGTGAAGATTAATAAAATCATCAAATTAATGGTCTATAAGTTGTCAAAAACAAAAAACAAAAAAACTTGTGTTAAGCTGAATTCATTTATCTAAGCATATTGTAAATGGAATACTATAAGCAATGCAAATAGAATTCATAAGAAAATTTGTGTTAAGTTGATGCCATTTATATAATTTTAAACATGAATTCATCTAAATTATGTCATGGTTTTCATTTTTTTCTTCAAAGTCATAAATATTAAACTTTCTTATCCAACTCCCATCTAATTCAATGTTGAATTCTATGTCCAATTGTTATCATTAATAAAATCATTAAATGAATTTAGATTATTTTAAAAAATAAACAAACATACTAAATATAAACATTTTAATATTTCCAAAATGAATATATTACCAGAGATAATGTAAAATGATGCAAAAACTTCAACATGTCTTCATCTACATTTTTAAGCATCCAAATTGGTGGCAAAAAAGTGATGGATCAAGCATAGATTGGTACAATAGGGAGTCAACTGCATAAAAAAGACATTTCTCCATCAGATAAAGTGTTGAACTAGACAAAGAAGAAGCATGCGGGCCTGAATCATAGTGTCAACCCCTATTTTACCATTTCAAGGTAAAAAACACATTTGGTGCTCACCAAATTTGGTTATTTAATTTTTTTTCACAATATCAATAGGAAGGGAGTGAGACTTGAGATAGAGGGATATGGGATATGAGTGAGAGAGATTAGTCCTAGTAGTGTGGTATGGAGTAAGACTTGAGAGTGATAGAGACTTGAGAGGGATATAAAGTTATCCAGTTAGGGTGGGGGGAAAGACCTCAAAATGGGAGAGGGGTTGGAGTGAAATAGATTTGTCTACCCTCTACCCTTAAACTGTAAATGTTAAACCCTTAAAACCTCAACCCTAAAACCCTCAACCCTCTCTCTCTCTCAACCCTCTACCCTCAACCCTCCACCCTCAACCCTCTACCCTCAACCCTCTACCCTCAACCATAAAACCCTTAAACTATAAACCTTAAACCCTCTACCCTGAAACCCTAAAACCATCAACCACCCTCTCTCTCTGAACCCTAAACAATATACCCTCAACCCTAAACCCTCTACCCTATATCTATCGTCAACCCTCTACCCTCCACCCTCCACCCTTAAACCATCTACCCTCTACTCTCAACCCTAAAACCCTCAACCCTCTCTATCTCTCTCTCTACTCTCTACCCTCAACCCTCAACCTTTAAACCATAAGACCCTCAACCCCCTCTCTCTCTCAACCCTAGAACCTCAACCCTCTATCCTCAACCCTCTACCCTCTACGATCAACACTATACCATGTACCATGTACCCTAAAACCCTTAACCATCTCAATTTCTTTGTCTCTCTCTCTAAACCCCCAACCCCCCTCCCTCTCTCTCTTGACCCTACACCCTATACCCCTAAACCATAAATGATAAACCATAAAAATATTAAACCCTCAACCCCCCCTCTCTCTCAATCCTACACCCTCTACCCTCTACCCTCTACCCTCTACCCTCAACCCTCAAACCTTCTACCTCAACCGTCGATCCTTAAACCTTAAAGCCCTTAAAGCCTAAAACTTAAAACCTCTAACCTTGACCCTTAAACCCTCTATTCTCAACCCTTAAAACATAAATTTTAAACCCTAAAACCCTAAAACCATCAACCCCCTTCTTTCTCTCTCAACCCTACACCCTTTACCCTTAAACCTTAAATTGCAAACCCTTAAACCCTCACCCCCGTTTCTCTCTCTCTAAACCGTAAAACCACTACTTTCAACCCTCAACCCTCCACACTCAAACCTTAAACCCCTAACCCTTAAATCCTAAACCATTAAACTGTCTAGCCTATACCCTTAACCATAAAACCCTCAACCCTCTCTCTCTCTCTCTATCTACCCTATACCATCTACCCTCAACCCTCAACCCCACTATCTCTCTCAACCCTACTCCCTCTACCATTAAATTGTAAACCCTAAACCATAAAATCTTAAACCCTCAACCGCCCCTCTCTCTCAACCCTACACCCTCTGCTCTCAGCCCTCAGCCTCTACCCCCTCTGCCCTCAATCCTCTACCCTCTGCCCTCTACCTCTACCCTCAACCCTATGCCCTCAATCCTTGGCCACAAAATCATAAGTCGCTAATCCCCTCTGCTCTCAGCCCTGCACCCTCCTTCCAGCCCTCTGCCTAAACCCTCAACACTTAAACCATAAATCCTAAAGCAAACCCTATGCCTAAACCCATGGATCCTATGCCATCTACCCTTAATCCTCAGCCCTCTGTCCTCCAGGCCTTTAATTACTAAAGGCCTTTGCCCTAAACCCTCAACCCTCTATCCTCAACCCTCAACCATTAAACCATTAATCCCTAAACCCTACACCGTCTGCCATAAACTAGGGAATTGTGATCCTAAGCCTAAACCTAGGAGCCTCCTGCCTATGCCTCAACCCTTAGAGCCTAGGCCCTCTGCCTTAACCATCTGCCCTTAGCCACTTAAGCCCTAAACCCATAAACCCTCTGCCTTGGGCCCTGTCCTAAACCTAAGGTAGCCAAGCCCTGACCACCTAGAGCCTAAGCCCTTGACATACCCTTGGCCCTCTGCCCTCTGCCCTCAGAGCCTCTGTCTCTCTTTATCAACCAGCACAGCCCTCTGCCCTTAAACCATAGGGTGCAATCCCTAAACTATAAAGCCCTCTACCCTCTACCCTCAACCCATGAAGCCTAGGCCTAAACCCTCAAACCTCTGCTCTATTCCTCAGCCTTCAGCCCATGGGGTGTAAAACCTCAGCCCTCAAACCCTCAATCCTCAGCCCTACACGTCTGCCCATGCATGAAGCTATTGTCCCTAAACCCTAAAACATATGCCCTTCAACCATGATTCCTCAGAGCCAGCTGCCCTCAACCCTCAAATCTTAAACCATAAACCCTCTAAGCTCAACTCTCTACCCTTAAACCCTTAAACCCTAAAACCTAAACCCCTAAACTCTCTACCCTCTACCCTTAAACCATAAACCTTGAACCCTAAAACTTTAAACCATAAACCCTAAAGGGACTTGAGATGGGGTGGGAGGGAGATATTTAAGAGAGAGGGAGAGTGTGAGAGTGGGGGAGATATAGAGGGCATGGGAGAGAGAGGTACTTGAGAGAGAGAAGGAGAGGTGTTGGGAGAGAGATAATTGAGAGAGAGAGGAAGAGGGTGTTAGATGAAGATACTTGATAGAGAGAGAGAGGGAGAGGGTGTGGGAGGGAGATACATAAGAGAGAGGGAGAGAGATATAGTGGGTGAGAGATAGAGGGAGTGAGAGAGAGATATGGAGTGGGAGAGAGAGAGGGAGAGGGAGAGAGAGGGGGTAGGAGGGAGAAACCTAAGAGAGAGGGAGAGGGAGAGACTTGAGAGAGAGAGAGGGAGGGAGAGGGGGTGGGAGGGAGAAATCTAAGAGAGAGGGAGATGGAGAGAGGGTGGGAGGGAGAGACCAGAGAGAGAAGGAGAGGGAGACAAAGTGGGAGAGAAGGGGTGGGAGAGAGATACCTAAGAGAGTAGGAGAGAGATAGAGTGGGAGATAGAGGGATGGGAGAGATACAAGGAGAGAGAGAGACTTGAGAGAGGGAGAGGGCATGGGAGGGAGTAGAAGGGGTAGTGAGATGGGAGATATGGAGGGAGTGAGAGTGAGATAGAGAGAGAGATGGGGTGGGGGGAGATACCTAAGAGAGAGTGGGAGGGGGTGGGAGGGAGATACTTGAGAGAGAGAGGGTGTCAGAGTGAGAAAAAGAGAGTCCTAACAGAGGGAGGGGGTGCGTGGGAGAGAGTGAGAGAGAGATAAAGAGGGGTGGGGGGAGGCTACAAAGGGAGAGAGAGAGTGATAAGAGATAGAGGGTGTGGGAGAGAAATAGAGGGAGTGAGGTGAGGGGAAAAAGAGGAACCTAAAAAGGGAGAGATAAAAGGGGTGGGAGGGAGAGGGGTGGGAGACTTGAGAAAGAGGGAGAGGGAGATAGAGTGGGATAGAGATAAAGGGTGAGAGAGAGAGGGAGAGGGAGAGGGAGAGAGATAGATGGAGTTAGAGAGGGAGGGAGTGGGAGAGAGATAGAGGGAGTGACTATGAGAGGGATATGGGGTAGGAGGGGGATACTTGACAAAGAGAGAGAGTGATAGGAGGTAGGACAAAGATACTTGAGAGAGAGAGAGAGGGAGAGGGGGTGGGAGGGAGAGACCTAAGAGAGAGGGAGAGATATAGAGTGGGAGATAGATAGAGCGAGTGAGAGAGAGGCTATGAGGGAGAGACTTGAGATATAGAGAGAGTGGATAAGAGTAAGATTATTGAGAGAGGGGTGGAAAGGGGGTGGGAGGGAGATACCTAAGAGAGGGAGAGAGAGAGTGGGAGAGACATAGAGGGGTGGAGGATCTGAGGGAGTGTGAGAGAGAGAGGAGGGTGTTTGTGTGTGTGTGTGTGTGTGTGTGTGTGTGTGGTGTGAGAGAGAGAGAGAGAGAGAGAGAGAGAGAGAGAGAGAGAGAGAGAGAGAGGAAATTGGAGAGAGAGAGGGAGTGAGTGAGAGACCTAAGAGAGGGAGAAGAGGTAGGAGGGATATACTCGAGAGAGAAAAATATAATGACCTAAGAGAGGGAGATGAAGTGAGAGAGACAAAACAACCAAAGGAGGAGAGAGAGAGGGAGACGAAGTGAGAGAGACAAAAGGACCAAAGGGGGAGAGAGAGAGGGAGAGTGAGAAAGGGGGTTGCAAAGATTTATTTGGGTACCTAGGTGGGTGGGAAAGAGATCTGAGAGAGTGGATTCGACTGAGAAAGAGTAGTCTAGGTCATGTGGGATGGAGTGATACTTGAGCAAGAGAGTGATTTTAGAGGGATAAAGAGTTATCCAATTAGGATAACAAGTTAGAGAGCATATGAAAGGTAAAACCTCAACTATCGAAATCTACTATCTTAAATAGTTCACTCTAAGAATTATCAAATTTTTCTACCAAAGAGGGGAAATTCAAGTTTTATTCAAAGAAGGTCATTTGGCGAGGACCAAATTTGGTGCTCACCAAATGTGATGTGCCATTTGGCAAGCACCAAATTTGGCTCTCGCCAAATGCCTCCATTTTTGTTCAAAAACCAACTTGTTCTAGTGTTAGGATATATTTCTACTCATTCATCAAAAAATGAAATAAATTAGATATTTTGAAATTAGACCCCATTCTACACATGATGAAAAAAATCAATTTTCGATTAGTTTTCAAAAAAATTAGGGGGGAGCACGCTGAAATTTTAGATTTTTAGGATGTGTCCACTTTGAAAATAAATAAAATATTATATACTCCTTAGAAAAACTATCATAATGAATGAGGATAAACTACATGGTGTTAGCTAATTTCTCACCATTTGGATTTTTGAAATTCTCAAAAAAAAGTTAATCAAAA
>VDFB02291662.1:0-14623 GCA_007258455.2 Sequoia sempervirens
CAACCTTAGAAAATTGTGAAAGTGTGTTACAACACTTTACAACACCCTAAATAAGGTATAATTAGGTTTATTTAGTTTACAAGGGCCCAAGACCTAATGTGAGTGTGTTAAACACATTAAAACTCTAAGTCAAGGAAAAATTATACTTAATTTTATAAGGGTGACCCAAACAAGTGTGAAAATGTCTTGGATAATAGTTTTTGACACCGCATTTAGCCCCCACTTTAGTGAGAGGATGAACTTGCTTCAAACTCACACTACAATAGATGGAATCGCATCAAGAGGGAACCAAGTTAACAAATGCTTGTAGAATATGATTACAATGATGAAGGCCCCAGGATCAAGGTACCATGGAAAACCAACTAGCTACAAAAGAACACACATGAAAATGATATAAAGAGCATCATCAAGGCATAAGCATACAATTACAAAGACAAAGAGAAAAGGAAAATAAAACAAAAAGTGATGGATGGGACAAGCTTCGACTGTTTGTCCAACACAATCTGGATCAGATTTAGGCTATTTTTCTGAAAATGCATGGTCACTCTAAGGCAACAAAACTTTAGGTTTTTGGATAGGTGATGATCCAAAAGAGGTGAGACACATACACACATGGATAGTATGCACACACACACAAGTGGCTATGGGAAATTCATGCCTCGGTCGGGCTTCCTAACAAACCATACAAAATGTATACCTTTGATAACTTTGATAAGGCACCACACAAAAATTAACTTCGAGCTTCATGAGGAAAGCAAGGATTCGTATGTGTGGAACTCATGAAAAAACAAGATGGCTCCACAGACATGCAAGATGTGCTACGCAAGGTGGCCATATAACTAAAATTTTGTAAGGAATGTTGAAAGGAATATTTATTAGTTCATGCGGGATCTTTAACTTAGGGGAAATTGTTCCTAATGTCTCCAAGAGATGACTAATCAAACAATAGAAGATTCACAACTTAGGTGATGGAACGTGCCACATCAAGCTACTAAGAGGAATATAATATGCTAAGAGAGATCACGCTCTAGAAGGACATCACACTAATTTCACCACAAAGTGAAGAAATATCACATGAAGAATACTAAATATGAAACATGAAAAATAATAATGTCATTGTGAACCATAGATTTTTGGCACCATGCACCTTTCTAACTCATCTAGGGTTTTTCACCTAAAAGGAGAGAGGTAGGGCCAAAAATGCTCAAGGGTTCATTCAAATTTTGTTATGTATGATGTTATTTAGGTTAAATTAAATGATCTAAGTGCAATTAAGTGATCTAAATGACTGATTATGGATGAAAAATCTATGAAATGTGGCTTGTTTGAATACACATTGTGTAATGAAAAAATGAACTAGAAATGAATGAAACTTGAAGTGTGCACAAAAAATCTTGAAGGAGATTGGAAATTGATTTTAAAACACTATTGATCCTGATTTTTAGGCCTAAAGGAACACATTCACCATTCTAGGTGAATTAGTCCCAATACTTCCAAACTGAGTGGAAACTTGTTTCTAACAAAAAGGTACTCAAAAATGTACAAAACTCAAAATTGACCCTAGTGTGGGACTCATTCGCCACCCATGTAAAATGAGTCCAATTTTGAATTTCTATATTTTTCAAAGGTGGATTTCAAAGCTTTTGATCTGCACTTTGACTTCCTACAAATTTCCACTTCCAAAAATTTGATTTACGAGCCTAAAAATGAGCTTTTGTTGATAATTTGACTTGTTGAATGAAGAGAAGAATTGATCAACCTTGTAACTTGATCTTCAATGATTTCCAAACTTCCAAAGGACCTAAATATGCAAATACACAAGAAGAGAAGAAGAATTGGCGAATGTTAAGGCATGGGGGTTTGCCTTGGTCAAACTCCATTTAGGTAATTAAACCAAAATGATGAAAGAATAGAATGAAACATAGAATAATAGAATAGATTATATTTACATGATGTTGATCTTGGGTTTCTATAGTATTGGATGAAGATTCAACCCTTGAATGCCTTGTAATGATAAAACCCTAAGTTGCTTTACTTGAGATATAATATTGGTAGATGATTAATGAAGAATTTTCTAAGCGTCACAGTGTCCGAGTAACGTCATGCTGAAGTTTGAATCTAGTTTTCACTTTAGACTCTCAATAGATTCAACATGTTGAGCATAGTTCAAAGTGATTCTATGCATTTGGGTGTGAAAAAGGACCATGAATAGTATAAATGTACCCACTTGGATGTGTTGGAACAATTATTTTGGTCACATGAGTTGTAGAACAAAAGTTGTACCACTTTGTAGCTTTTCCCTACTTACATTTGACAAATTTTTCCCCAAGTGAAATATTACCGCCACAAGAAAACACCTCTGAGATAGAAAAATTTAGGAGAGGTTATTATAGAGGGGTTCAACACAATCCCATGGGCTTAGATGAGAATTTTATAAGCATCATGGTGTCTGAGTAACTTTATGCTAAAGTTTGCAACCAATTTTCAGTTTGAATTCTTAAGGGATTCAACCAATTGAACATAGCTCAGACTAATTCGACACATTTGGGTATGAAAGAGGACCATTTCTAGTGTAAAAATACCCACTTGGATGCATTGGAGTAGTTATTTTGGTCACATGATTTGCAAAATGAAAGTTGTACCACTTTGCAACTTTGCACTACTTGCATTTGATAACCTTTTTTGAAGTGAAATCTCGCTGCCATAGGAAAATGCCTCCAAAATAGTGAGAACCGAGAGAGGTTATTTTAGAGGGGAACAAAATTATCTCATAGAATTAGATAATAATTTTCTAAGCACCACACTATCTGAGTAACATCATACTGAGGTTTGGAGCCATTTTGCAATTCAAACTCTTAAGGGATTCAGCCGGTTGAATGTAGTTTGGAGCACTTCAGCACATTTGGGTGTAAAAGAAAAATATTCCTAGATTAAATGTACCAACTTTTATCCATTGAAATAGTTAGGTTAGTCACACAATTTGAAGAATGAATATTGCACCACTTTGCAACTTTGCATTACTTGCATTTGACAAGTTTTTCCCCAAGTGAAATCTTGCTGCCACAGGAAAACACCTCTAAGATAGCCAAAACTAAGAGAGTTTATTATAGAGAGGCTCAATATGATTCCATAGGATCAAATGATAATTTTCTAAGAATCAAGGGTTTCAAGTAACATCATGCTAAATTTTAAAGTCATTTTGCACTTTAGACTCTTAAGGGATTCGACCAGTTGAATGTAGCTCAAAGTGATTTGGCGTGTATGGGTGAAAAAGAGGACCATGAATAGTGTAAAAATACCCACTCATACACATTGAAATATTTAGTTTTTCCACACAAGTTGCAGAACAAAAGTTGCACCACTCAACAACTTTGCACTACTTGCATTTGGCAACCTTTTCCCCAAGCGAAATCTCGTTGCCACAGGAAAACACCAAGATAGTGAAAACCAAGAGAGGTTATTGTAGAGGGGAATAACATGATCCCATAGGCTCAAATGGAAATTTTAAAAGCACCACAGTGTTTGAGTAACATCATGTTGAAGTTTGTAGCCATTTTCTATTAAGGACGCTAAACGGATTTAGCTGATTGACCGTAGTTGGGACCGATTTGTCATGTTTGGGTGAAAAAGAGGACCATCCCTAGTGTAAACGTATCTACTCAAATGTGTTGGAATAGTTAGTTTTGTCACATGAGTTGTAGAATAGATGTTGTATCTCATTGCAACTTTACACTACTTGTATTTGATAACTTTTTCCCCAAACGAAATCTCGCCACCAAAGGAAAATGTCGTTGAAAAGAAAAAAAATGAGAGAGTTTATCATAGAAAGGCATAAAATTATCCCATAATATTAGATGATATTTTTCTAAGAATCACAGTTTCTGAGTAACGTCATGCTGAAGTTTACAACCATTTTGCTTTTCAAACACTTAAGGGATTCAGCTGGTTGAACATAGCTTGGAGCGATTCGGCACATTTGGGTGTGAAAGAAGACCATGCCTAGAATAAACATACCCACTTACATGTTTTGGAACATTTATATTAGTCAAACGAGTTACATAACGAAAGTTACACCACTTTGCAACTTTGCACTACTTGCATTTGTCAACTTTTTCTCCAAGTGAAATCTCACCACCAGAAGAAAATTCCTCCAAAATAGAAAAAACTAAGAGAGGTTATTGTAGAGGGGTAGATCATGATCCCATAGGATTAAATGAAAATTTTCTAAGCATCATGGTGTCTGAGTAACACCATGTTGAAGTTTGCAACCATTTTACACTTTAGACTCTTAAAGGATTCAACCAGTTGATCATACCTTAGTGTGATTCAACATGTTTGGGTGTGAATGAGAACCATACCTAGCACAAATGTATCCACTCAGAAATGTTGGAATATTCATTTTGGTCACATGATTTGTAAAAAAAAAATTGCACCACTTTACGAATTTTCACTACTTACATTTGATAACTTTTTTCCCAAGTGAATTCTTGCCACCATAGAAAATTCCTTTGAGGTAGTGAATACTAGGAGAGGTTATTGTAGAGGGGCACAAAAAGATCCCATAGGCTTAGACGATAATTTTCGAATCATCATGGTGTCCCAGTAACATCATGCTGAAGTTTTTAGCCATTTTGCACTTCAGACTCTTAAAGGATTCAGCCAGTTGAACATAGCTTGAACTGATTCAATGAATTTGGGTGTGAAATATGACCATTCCTAGGGTAAAATTACCCACTTGGATGTGTTATAATATTTATTTTTTTCACATGAGTTACATAACGAAAGTTGCACCACTTTGCAACTTTGCACTACTTGCATTTGACAAAGTTTTCCCCAAGCAAAATCTTGCCACCACAGGAAAACACCTCCGAGATAGAAAAAACTGAGAGAGGTTATTTTAGATGGGTACAACATGATCACATAGGCTCAAAATAGAATTTTCTAAGAATCAGAGTGTCTAGGTAACCTCATGCTAAAGTTTGTAGCCATTTTTCACTTCAAACTCTTAAGGGATTCAACCGATTGAACTTATCTTGGAGCGATTCGACACGTTAGGGTGAAAAATAGAGCCATGTATAAGCATTAATAAACAAATTACAACTTATTTCCTCATAAACTACAACAAAATGACTTTTTAACTTCAACCATTTGACAATAAGTTGTAATTTTGACAACTTTTACACAATTTTGTAATTTTTGCAATATTTTTCAACTTAGACCTTCCAACCATATAAATATCTATAAAAATGACTCCTTACATCATAAATTTTTCTAAATTACTTTATTTTTTTAACAAAAAGACTCAAATACCCCTAAACAACTAAAAGACCTCAATTGTCAACATTTACATAAAATGCTCTTGGTGACCTTGCACCATTTAGTGCTTAGGGTTTCCTAATGTTTTTGGTCATGAATAAGGTCCTTTATGATGCAATTAAAGGGAGGTCCACAACTATCCAAACTCAAATTAAATTGAAGAAATCAAACTTCCAACCTTCAAACCCTAACAAGGGTGACTCTTCTCAACTTCACTATTTAGTCTTGTAGGTGTTCAACCTAGATTTTCCTCTCACAAAATTGAAGAGACCACTCAAAGTCACCAAAAAACTACCATTTTAGGAACCCATTAGTTCAATTTTAAACATATTATAGAATCAAATGTACTTACTTTAGAACAATACCATCAAACTAACCTTGAACACTCACAAATGGGCTCCAATTAGCCCACTTTAACAAAGGAACTCTCCTTCAATATTGCTTCCCAATCAAAATATCAGTGGAGAGTCTTCAAACTACCTTCAAAACTACAAATTATTCAACCACTAAGTCAAAAATCGCTTGTTAAGACCCTCTTTCATGAAACCCTCATTTTTCACCAAATAAGCAAGTGTTTATTGAAAAACCCATCTAAACCTCATTCAACCTCAAAATATTTTCAAACACTCTTATTTCAACCTAAAAAAACTTAATTCACCTTAAAATTATGTTTCCCCCAAATTTCTCACAC
The DNA here is from genome assembly GCA_007258455.2 of Sequoia sempervirens. NCBI lineage: Eukaryota > Viridiplantae > Streptophyta > Pinopsida > Cupressales > Cupressaceae > Sequoia > Sequoia sempervirens. Next base: position 6,008 of record VDFB02291662.1, read on the forward strand.
ATTTCCTTCTTAAAACCTCTCAATTTCACCTATTTTCACTCTTTGTTCAACTAGGGCTTCAAGCCCAAACATCCAAATGACCTACCATGCCTTTTCAGACCTTCTATCACATCAAACACCACTTGATAAAAATAAAACAAATATGTTCTAACCTTCTTACAAAATATTACTTTAATCTGCTACTTCAAGTTATGCCTCCTAGGCCTAAATTCATGCTTTTTCCACAAGGGTAACTTGAAAATTTCAACAAAATATATTTTCCACCCATTGTATTATATTATCACTCATTCAAATGGAATAATTAGGTGTAGGGGGAATGTGTTCATGATTTCAAGAGTAGGGGTGGCCATTTGGGGGTTTGGGCATGATGACTAGTTGTCAAAAATGTGTGTTTTGAGTGAAATTCAGAGGTTAAGAGTAGTTAGTGATGGAAAACACTTGGGGAAGAACTATGTAAGAGTTAATGAAGGAAGGGAAGACATATTTGAAGTATTTTTAGGCATTGAAATAGTGAGGAGAGGTCTGGAGGTGAGGTTTTCAATAAAACCCCTTTGAAACTTGTCAAAAGTGAGGGTTTTGAGTTTTGGAGTGTTGGTGAGTGTTTCATTGGAAGATTATTGTTGATTTAGTTCTTATGTACCCTAGTAATAACTATTTAATGTTATTTTGTGTCTAGAAGGAATATTAAAGGGTATTTGGTTTGTTGAGAGTTTTTCACCCTGCTCGGCATCACTTTGGCATGTTTATCAACATAAAACTATGATATTTTTTGAATTTCAATATGTAATGATAATGCGATATGAAATATGTAGTGTCAGACAATGAAATTTGTGTCTTTAAAATTTAAACTTAAAATTTTAATCTTTACCATTGTTCTTGTCTTCAAATTCGTTTAAACTATATAATTAACCATAATATAACTAAGCAATATATGATATAATTTAACCATTATTCATTATTATTTATTGTCAAATATATAATATAACCATTATTTTTTATGCTATTGTACATTGATATTTAACCATTGCTCAAAATTAAATTTTCAAACAATTTCAACATGCACATGATGAACAAATTATTTTAATTCCCAACTTCTATATATTAAATTATACAATAATCAAGTGTATGTCCATATAAAAAAATGACATCAATGCCAAATCAAATAATTTTTTACAAAATGTGGTATATGCCATCTTGATATCTATTCAAAATATACATACCAAAATGTCTATCTCATCCTAAACTATTGCTGGATTATCAAAATGGAGCCTCTATGAAGCACTTTTTGGCTTTGAAGGTAACTGCACAAGAAAAATTCAAACCAAAATTGAGATTAGTTATATTATATAATTTAAAATCAAATAATGAACATTGAAATCAATAAACATTGAATTATAATTGAACTCTAAAATTTTAATCTTGATTACCTCATATATATGTCTCTTCAAATTGTCATGAGTCATAGAATATGCCCCTCTCAAAGAACTAATCATAAAGAATTTTGCAATTTCAATCTATATATGTGAACAAAAACATCAAATTTATACAAGTTAGCATACAATTGTCAGTAATAGGAACATATTTACCAAACATGAAATAAAATAAACACATACCTCTTTAGGCATCTCTTTTTCTTTATCTCCTTTAGGTGTTTCAAAACCCCCTCCTTGACGTGTTTCAACACCTACTCCTTCAAGTGGTCCAACATGTAATCCTACAAGATTAAAATAAGATAAACATATAAGTTAATATATAATTTCATTAATGAAAATTCAAATTACAAGCAAGTATATAATGCATGAATTTAGGCCTTAAAGGCATGGGTTGATGTAGCAGATTGAAGAATTTGTTTTGTAGAAGGCTACAACCAGCTGGTTTTAGTGAGATTTGGTGGGTTTTGATGTGTTTGAAGGTTTTCAAGGACTAGGGAGGTCATGTGTATGTTTGGGCATGAAGCCCTAATTGAGAGAAGTGCATTTTTTAATGGAAAATTGAGGTTTTAGAGACTAAAGGTAGGTGAAGTTTTGGGGAAGAATAATATTAAGGATTATTAAGCATGTGAAGGCTTAAAAAAGGGTATTTGAAGTTTTCATAAGGTCACAAGAGGCATGGAGATGGGGTTTTCAATGTATTCTCCTAAATCCAATTGTATCATAGGGGCAACTAGGCCAATTAGGCTTCTTTTTCAAAGAAACACCTTCCCAAACACCTGCAATCAATTAAAAAAACATGGGAAATAATTAAATAGGTTACCAACCTTAATATTTCATAATTTTAAGAGCTCCAATTTCTAACCAAGCTACCAATCCACGAAACCCTCACTATGAAGTCACTAAACCTAGGTTTTCCAAGGAGCCTTATTTAAAATAACTCTTCCCACAATTAATACTCACATACAACACCCCAAACATACCATATGATGTCTGTAAATGCTCAAAAGACTCTCACAAATGACTTCACCAAAGGATTTCATCCATTCATACTCTAAAACAACTTAAATTCACTCAAAATCATATATTTTCAGACCCAAGGCTACATGCCAACACTCCAAAATGATCTCCCCTACTCCAAGAATCATCTTCTAACCTATCCCCCACCTAATGGACTCATTCCACCAAGATATAGTATATACATTAGGTGGAATGAGCCATTAAATCACTTGATGACCTCAAAACTTGAAATTTAGATTTCAAGACCTACCTATAGTAAAATCCACCCTAAGAGCTCAAAACAAGATGGATTTCAATGTGAAAAAAAAATGGCTAAAACATCCATCTACCCAAATAAAAACACTTTTATTCAATTCTCTTTAGTACGGGCTCACGTAATTGACTACTACAACACTACAATGGAGTAAAACAAACTCACATTTAAAAAGAAAATAGAGCTTTATCGATCAATGCTTGTACAAAATCTTCCACTCTTCTCCACATAGTCTTTCATTTGAGATTCACACACATATATTCAACTCCCTTAATCAAGAATTGATTGAAAACCAATGCCACAAGTGACCTTTTTCCTTCCCTGATCGTTTAGCTTCCCCATTATGCATTTCTTGCACTTCAAAATTTGAAAAATGACACTTTGCACTAATTTAGAAAATTTGCAACTAAAGCCTTCTAACTCACTAATAACCACTAAAATAGACTTATGACATCAATAAACAAATATATATGACCTTATTGAAGCCAAAAAAATACTTCATCACCCTAATGACAACCACTGAAGCTTGATGCCCTTGCACCAAATAGAGAGCAACATATAACCATCATTTTGGATATCTACATTAATGCAATTTTGAAAACCCTTATAGAATCAAACTTAAACACTTGAAATAAAGTAATGATCAATAACATGACTTTAAAAATTCAATGTGCATACTTACCAATCAATCCAAGTAGCCATTCATGTTTGCTCTAGTCTTTATTGTGTCAAGTATTGCCTCATGGTTAGACTCATACACTTTCCACAAGTTCTGTTCACAGGTTTTCCCTTATTTTTGATCAAATGAACGTTGGTGGTGATGATAAGGTTTGAGTAGTGAAGAATCTTTTGATGCATGCCAAAGTCCTTAAACAACCAAACTGTAACATTCTTAACTGGGTACCCTCTAAGCCATGTTCTAGTAACAACCACTAACCTATAGGATATTTTATGTTTTCTCCATCTATAACTGGGGCCTCCAATTTCTTTTTGGCCTTGATACAATGACATAGGTAATAATCTATACCCTCTTCATTGTATTCATCTAAAATAACTACACATATGTGCCCTGCATTGATATGTTCATCTTGTTAGATGTATTTAATGAACATAAAAAATAAAACATGTAAGTAAAATATATTACCTAGTTCTACAAGGTCCGATACATGATGAAAGTCAATGGATGATTGCATCTCCATGATTTCTAGAGCCATCGAGAGTTGATAATTTTCAAGTGGGGTTAGAATTTTTATAGACCATTCATCAACCCACTCTCCTGACTCGCAATAATTCCATGCTTGAAGTGTACATGTAGAACAAAAGCATGCCATTTTCCGTGTATGGATAGTCCATGCACATGCATTGAAGCTTCTAAAAGAGTGTAGCTTGCGAGATCCTATTAGTGTACAATAATCCTCATAATTTTTAATGATAGAATCATCTACTAAATGAAAAAATCTATGAACTAAAAAATTACCTTGACTACCTAGACCCATTGCATGATTGCACCACTAGACAATTGTTCTTGCATTTGTAAAATTTACACTATCTTTTTACTTTATCTCTTCTCGTGCTAGGGATATTTTGATACATGCACCTACTCCATCATGCTCCCCCTTTCCATGCCCAACCTCTGAGAAGTTCCACATATGTTTAACACCATTGATCCTATACATCCTTATCAACTAGTAAAACATTTTGGCATTCTTGAATTGCGATGTATAGTTATTTTACCATATGATATGTTGATTCAATCATATGCCCCTACTATCCAGATCAACATAGAACATCTCAAAGTAACCTTGCACAAACTCAGTAGAATGTGCATGATCATCACTGATGTAAAAGTGATACTCCCTCAATACTTTCCTATTATCGTTTGTACTATCATTTTCATGAATGAATGCTATATGCAGAAATATAGCAACTTGTGTGGAGTTATAGTACTATGATTGCACCTCATTTTGTGGCTATAGTGTGTAGTTCTTCATGAAGTTGACAACTGAAATGATGTTGTGAAGTGGAAATGTGTCCTTGCATAACTTGAACTTTGGGTCCAACAATTGAGCTCTATGTGTATGCCTTGCATACTCATACACTACCTGATCATAGAAAATTCCCATAAACTAATATACTGGAATCTTATCACTGACCAATTCATAGTTCTTTGCTTCTTTCCCATCTTTTAGACTGTAGGCCCCTATCTTCTATTTTCCAAATTTGACAATTTGTCTCTAATTTTGTGTGTACTATCCATGTGTTGGAAAATTGGAAAATGTTGCATACCACCATAATGGTTGCATGTGCCATCCAAACATAACTTGTAAAAAATTTGACCATCCTCTCTTTCACATAAAATGGAAGATAAGAATTCCCTTGAGGATTTAGGTGGAGGCCTTATGATACATTCCTACAAAACATTTTCAATATGCATATATCTGCATATATACACCGATAAACATCATAATGGTTAGAAACTCAATATGTACTCTACAAAAACAAGTAGTGAATGTGTGATTTATTTTCACAAAAAAATACTTTAGCATTTCAAAATACCCTTGACATATTTTAATTTTAGGAAACTTTTGTACAAAATCAGCAAAAAATTGGGATTGAGTGGTATTAAAATAATGCTTTGGATGTGCCTCATGGATTTTACTACCAATTCTCCTTCTTACATAGTTTCTTTGATTAAGAGAGGTCCTTGTGTTATCCTTCCAATAATCTAATATTAAGGATCTCAAGCCTTGATAAATTCTTTTATCTTTCTATGGAACTCTACCCGTGAATTCCCATAACTCATTGCTATTTGGATCCTCCAATCTTTCACACCTTCCTTTGGCTCTCATTAGAGATGATCTACTTATTTTCAAAGACTTACTTGTCCTTTTAAGGTTCACCTTGTTCCTTGTTTGACTACTTAACAGTGTTATTGTCATCACATGTCTTGTGGGGCAACTATCCTTCGTGTGTGTGGTAGAACCCACACTCTTGTATGCACTTTTCAAGTTCATTCCAATGTAATTTTCACTTGAGTCATTGAAAAATCTTAGCCCAAGATCCTTCATCGTGAGCCTAAATTTGAGTTGCTACATCATTTCAACAAATATTTGGCATCTTTCACCCTTAGTTAGCTTCTCAAAACAAAAAATCCATATCCTCTGTGCAACTCTTTAACATGTATATTTTGACATTTTATCAAGAATCCATTTCAAAACATTGGAATCAATATCAATAAAAAATCTAGGTTTTCTATGAAAAACTCTAGGAGAAGTTCTCAAATGTAAATTTGTGACAACATTAGGAATGTCAACAACATCGGGGATATATTGTTGACCTTCAATCAGAGGTGCATTTGATGACATACCTTGAGATTGACATGTATAAAATGATTTACCTCCAAATTGTAATGTCATTTGTTGAGTGACTTCAAATAGAGGCTTTTTTTTCTGATATACTTTCAAAATGCAATGTTATTGATGGTGTTTCTTCAATTGTAGATGTGATTTTTGATGTTATTCGAAGACCACATGTCGTTGCTGGTGTGTCTTCAACTAGAAATGTGCATTGAAATTCACCTATGGTTGCTGATGTGCCTCCAAATTGTGGATCCATTTGTGTCCTTCCATGAAATTTTTCCATTTGTGCCTTTTTTTTTCCAATTTTACATCTCTCTTAGATTGCACAAGAATTTCTAGTTGTATGGGTTGTAATTCTTTTGCTTCATGAGCTGCAATTTTCTATTCTCTTCTCCTTGAAATTTTTACTACACGTTCTTACATTGTTAGAGGCTTTGGTTGTTTCCTCGACATGACATTGAATGTTTCATATTCACAATCACACACAAAACAAAAGTAAGTAATGCATTTTGTGAAACATATTGATAACACTAATTACATTGCATTTTATTTAACACACAATGCATTTTATGAAAGAAGGCAGCGAGTTGTTTGTAATTATCAAACATGTCTATATGCTAAAAAAAAATTCATACATAAATATACCTCCATAACACATGAAAATAACATGTAATTCATTTTTTCAAACATATCCATATCATTGATTACATTGCATTTTGTGGTTATATGAGTCATTTTGGGAAACAAATGTCAAAGTTTCAAATCATGTCAAAAATTGTCAATTTAGATAAAATTTGTCAAGGAGAGTTTAATGGTATTTTAAAAAAATCCTTCAAGGAGAGGTTAGCATGTAATTTTGAGAAGATAAGTAATTGAAACTCCCCTTTTCTAATGTATTTTCAAGAAAATTTGAAGTTTCTTTGATCTGTGCAGCTACATATTAGAAATTTTTGATCTTTCATTGAGTGAATCTTTTGGGAAGGAGGCCTAACACAATTTTAGACTTGGTTTGGATTTATTTCAATTGTTTTTGTGCATTTTAGATACAAATTATAGAGGACCAATCTGTGTACCTTGTTTTAAGGGTTTTGAATATATGAAAATGACATTTTAAGCCATTCCACCCACTGCTTTGCTTTGTAACTTGGTGGAATGGCTTAGTAGGGAATTATTTAGGTGTGTACATAGTTCGTTGGATAATGGAAGATGTTTTAAGGATTTTTGTGTTGTCCTAAAGGTTTTTATGCAATATCTTTTTGAAAATGGATGTTTTGAACTAGTGTTTGGTCAAATATTGATGATAGAGGTTGGTGAATGAACTTCTAAGCATATGCATAAATAATTAAGGGTTTTTTAAGTATTGCTTGGTCTATGCAAGGTATGGGATATATTTTTTCAATAAACCCCCATGTAAATTTCCAAAATGAGGGTTTTTTGTTTAGATGTCTTCAAAAGTGTGTCACTGCAAATAAATGGTGAAATTAGAGGTTTCTTTGACTTCTTGTTGCTGCTCCATTGAGTTTTGGGACTGAGGAGGAGTTTAGAATAGGCCCCCTTTGTAAAGCTAAGGATTTTCCAAATTAACTTGCACATTATCATTGATGAAAACTTTTAGGTTTTCGAAATTAGTTGAAAATATAAGTTTTCCACAACCATCATTAATAATGAATTTCATGTTAAATTCTATGCATAATAGTGAAGATTAATAAAATCATCAAATTAATGGTCTATAAGTTGTCAAAAACAAAAAACAAAAAAACTTGTGTTAAGCTGAATTCATTTATCTAAGCATATTGTAAATGGAATACTATAAGCAATGCAAATAGAATTCATAAGAAAATTTGTGTTAAGTTGATGCCATTTATATAATTTTAAACATGAATTCATCTAAATTATGTCATGGTTTTCATTTTTTTCTTCAAAGTCATAAATATTAAACTTTCTTATCCAACTCCCATCTAATTCAATGTTGAATTCTATGTCCAATTGTTATCATTAATAAAATCATTAAATGAATTTAGATTATTTTAAAAAATAAACAAACATACTAAATATAAACATTTTAATATTTCCAAAATGAATATATTACCAGAGATAATGTAAAATGATGCAAAAACTTCAACATGTCTTCATCTACATTTTTAAGCATCCAAATTGGTGGCAAAAAAGTGATGGATCAAGCATAGATTGGTACAATAGGGAGTCAACTGCATAAAAAAGACATTTCTCCATCAGATAAAGTGTTGAACTAGACAAAGAAGAAGCATGCGGGCCTGAATCATAGTGTCAACCCCTATTTTACCATTTCAAGGTAAAAAACACATTTGGTGCTCACCAAATTTGGTTATTTAATTTTTTTTCACAATATCAATAGGAAGGGAGTGAGACTTGAGATAGAGGGATATGGGATATGAGTGAGAGAGATTAGTCCTAGTAGTGTGGTATGGAGTAAGACTTGAGAGTGATAGAGACTTGAGAGGGATATAAAGTTATCCAGTTAGGGTGGGGGGAAAGACCTCAAAATGGGAGAGGGGTTGGAGTGAAATAGATTTGT
>VDFB02291662.1:16036-102696 GCA_007258455.2 Sequoia sempervirens
AGAGAGATAGAGGGAGTGACTATGAGAGGGATATGGGGTAGGAGGGGGATACTTGACAAAGAGAGAGAGTGATAGGAGGTAGGACAAAGATACTTGAGAGAGAGAGGGAGAGGGGGTGGGAGGGAGAGACCTAAGAGAGAGGGAGAGATATAGAGTGGGAGATAGATAGAGCGAGTGAGAGAGAGGCTATGCGGGAGAGACTTGAGATATAGAGAGAGTGGATAAGAGGAAGATTATTGAGAGAGGGGTGGAAAGGGGGTGGGAGGGAGATACCTAAGAGAGGGAGAGAGAGTGGGAGAGACATAGAGGGAGTGAGATACAGGGAGTGTGTGAGAGAGAGAGAGAGAGGAAGTGTTTGTGTGTGTGTGTGTGTGTGTGAGAGAGAGAGAGAGAGAGAGGAAATTGGAGAGAGAGAGGGAGTGAGTGAGAGACCTAAGAGAGGAAGAAGAGGTAGGAGGGAGATACTCGAGAGAGAAAAATATAACGACCTAAGAGAGGGAGATGAAGTGAGAGAGACAAAATGACCAAAGGAGGAGAGAGAGAGGGAGACGAAGTGAGAGAGACAAAAGGACCAAAGGGGGAGAGAGAGAGGGAGAGTGAGAAAGGGGGTTGAAAAGATTTATTTGGGTACCTAGGTGGGTGGGAAAGAGATCTGAGAGATTGGATTCGACTGAGAGAGAGTAGTCTAGGTCATGTGGGATGGAGTGATACTTGAGCAAGAGAGTGATTTTAGAGGGATAAAGAGTTATCCAATTAGGATAACAAGTTAGAGAGCATATGAAAGGTAAAACCTCAACTATCGAAATCTACTATCTTAAATAGTTCACTCTAAGAATTATCAAAGTTTTCTACCAAAGAGGGGAAATTCAAGTTTTATTCAAAGAAGGTCATTTGGTGAGGACCAAATTTGGTGCTCACCAAATGTGATGTGCCATTTGGCAAGCACCAAATTTGGCTCTTGCCAAATGCCTCCATTTTTGTTCAAAAACCAACTTGTTCTAGTGTTAGGATATATTTCTACTCATTCATCAAAAAATGAAATAAATTAGATATTTTGAAACTAGACCCCATTCTACACATGATGAAAAAAAATCAATTTTTGATTAGTTTTCAAAAAAATTAGGGGTGAGCACGCTCAAATTTTAGATTTTTAGGATGTGTCCACTTTGAAAATAAATAAAATATTATATACTCATTAAAAAAACTATCATAATGAATGAGGATAAACTACATTGTGTTAGCTAATTTCTCACCGTTTGGATTTTTGAAATTCTCAAAAAAAAGTTAATCAAAAAGGGGGGAGCCCTCAAGCGCTATGCTGCTTTTTTTTTTATTATAAGAAAAGGAACTCTTTTGGTCCCCCAATTTTTGAGACCCCTAATCTTCGTTAATTTCAAAAATAATAGTATCTTAGAAACTAGACTCAGATTACTTGAACTTTTGTTCTTGTTGCATCTTAAAATTTTGAGTGTAACTATCTTCATTTTCTCATGTAAATCAGATTTTTCTGATTTAGAAAAAAAATGTGGCATCTTAAGAGCCAAAATTGTGTCATACATCCATGCACTTACCCAACATATTGTTTTTTAGCATAGTGATTAGTAATTTAACTTTTAAATATCTTTATTTATCTTATTCCTCTCATTTTTCTTATATTGGTTGTTTGTAGAGGTGGGAACACCAAAGCGAGGGACTGATTGCAACAAACCTCTATACACAACCCCAATTTTTTTCATCTTATGTGTTTAGGTTGCTCAATGAGTGAAGACCATGAATATATCAACTCATGGGTAGGATGGTACCCTTTCCTTATTATTTTATCAATTTGTAGTTAGATTAAGTTAAAATATTCTTCTTTCTATTATGTTATTTAGTTACTTTTTTTTTCTATTATCATGTCAAATCATACCCATTAGGTTGTTAGTGATTTTATTTTAGTCTCTAATTGTACTTTACACTCTTTTTCATACAAAAACTAGCACCCCACTCAGACACCAGTGTGTCATGTTGTCATCCATGTCCTACACTATAGTCCTTTGGTAGTGAGTTGTCTAGGTCATAGTCTAGACTCTAGAAACTTTCTCACTTGACTTCTCAAAACTCTCGAGTTGGGAGAAGGAAAGAGGTAGATTACTTGTCCTTCCTTTTCACCCCTTTAAACATTCGACTTATCCTAAAAATTCATCTAGCTTGAGGTAGATCAGAGAAGCCTATTGTTCTAGACCCTCCTGTGACCTAGGGTCCTAAGCAATCGGTCCCCCTCCTCTACAAGACTTAACATGTAAATAGGACCTAGATTGGTAAAACACCTATTTACACTAAAATTTTCAAGTCACATTTAGAAACTTAATGTTCAATATTACTAGTGTTAAGCCAATAATTCAAGATTGACATATTTTTATGTTTAGGAAAAATTCTTTCTTATCCCTTTATAAATAAAGTTCCTTCTAAATATAGATATATTTTAATTCCATAAAAGGTAAAGTATAATAATTAGGAGATCATGGAGATAAGAAACAAGAACAAATGAACATTTCAAATATTTTATTTTGATGACCCCAAATTACAATGATTATAAATCCTTGCATATATAGGAAAGGATGAGGAAATCCAAATATGAGGTGGATTGAAAAGTGCGCCATGAAGGGGCACAAATAAGTAGACAATTTTCCTATAGGTTTCAACCTTGGGAACACTTGGAGTGTGCAAACCAACAACCTCTATGACCAAGTCATCAACCTTGTGTGTCAAGTGTTCAATGAATTTTGAGGTGAGATGTAAATTCTTCTAACCTCAAAAAGGTAGCACATAAGGTTTATCAAATAGCTTCAAAACCTCTAGAGGCTTAAATGTTTCACATTCAATTAGACAAGATGTTTTCTAACCTCATCAACCTAAGCAGACTTAAGTATAGTAAATAGATTAAATTATTCACACTAACAAACCCTCTTATGTGATACTTGGGGAGGTCACAAAAGGGTAATAGATAGAAATGGGTCCTCTCTAGAGGCCATGTTAGGTACACATGTACAATTTATTCTATCACAAGGTGGATTAAAGGATAAAAGTCAATGGGAACAAAACTCCTCTCCAAAGAAAATAATTAGAAGGATTTAAGACCTAAAAATATGTTACTTGATGATAAGAACATGATGACAAAGAACTCTTGAAGTATGTAGAAGTGGAAAACTTTTTTAATGATGAAATATTGTCTATTGGAATCAATGAATATCCAAGTAATGTAAATAAATATGTGAGATAAAAAACACTACATGAGTGATGATATGAACACTACTCAACCAATGAACTGAAATTTCATCAAACTTTTTGAAGTCGATAATGTGTAGATATTATTATGATGAGGAGTACTAGAATATCAAAATGTGATCCAATGAAATAATCCCCATTCCAAAGATCAAGATAGAAGGTTCATGAGGCCTTCCAAAAAGAATTTTTTTCCACTACTTCAATGAAATAAGTATTAGCATAACACATTATGGTATCCCCTTAATGCTAGGAGAATATAACTGGAACCAATTGAGATTGAGAGTATGCATGGAACATAGAGATGTGTAAGAGACTAAGAAAGGGTGTGCTCTAGGACACACTCACATGAGGTGAGAATCTTGAGGATCCATTGTTGACATGTAAAACCCTCATAAGACTTTATAATTCAGTGTAAGTACAATAATTTCCCAAGTTCCCTCCATGTGGAACACACATTTATTTTCATGGAACTTTATTTGAGTGTGTTTACAAGCTTATTTTCTTTTTAATTTTAGTTTACTATATATATGCCAAATTAGTGTTATAATTAGTTATTAAATGTTATGTAGATAAAATAAGGAGAATATTTCTTAACAAACCTAATGATGATCAATTAAAATTAAGGTATTATTGTGTAGAGTGTAGCACATTATGCTCACCTCCAATCTATGGTTTCATGTTGATCATATAAATTAGATGCATAGCTACATTAATTTTTTTATGGTGACTTCTACTCCTTTATTCAAATTATTAGTCAAGGAACATGTTGACTTACTAGGGGTCATCAAACAAAAATAATAAAAATCTCTTAGTAAGTTTATGAAACCTAGTGAGCTTGATGCTATGGGGATCCCACTAGTGCTTGATCAAAATAATTAAGGATTACTTTGATGAGATACAACCTCTTTAGTGATCTATTATGCCACAAATTTTCATACTATATATATAGAATCCAAAAAATCTATTAATGAAAAAAATATCAACCAAGGAATCAAAGTAAATCCTCGTTCTAAATTTTAAGTACAAACACTTGAGATCACTTTTGTGTTATCCTCATACCTATTTGAAATGATTTGTAGAATGCAAGGATAAACCCATTTAAATAGACCTAACTCACTTGACGGATGGGAGTAGGGGAGAAAATAATGTGAGAAGCCTCAAAATTCTCTTGTACAAGTAGTACAAAAAATAAGGTGGTGTTGATTAAGAAACAAAAAGATATATAAAAAATGGACCATAAATTATCAAAAATGAGACTAGATCCCTTTTCATGTTTCAAACTCAACAATCTTGCACAAATTTTTTCGTGATCTCAATGAAGAAATAATATTGATCTATCCAAAACTACTACCTTAGCCATCCACATACATAGCAATTTTTATAAATTTTTTTTTTATTAGTAAAATTATTGTGTTGTAGCTTGAACTATTTATGAATGATAATGTTACATAAAATCCATTTTATTTGTATGATTGATTATACCCTTTTCCAAAAATTTATTTTATATCTCCATAATCTCAATAATATCCAAAAGTAGCAGTATGCAAGGGTTTATAATTTTGTAGGAGTATCCATTTTCATCTTCAATATGTAAGGGTAAATTCTAGGCTTCTAGTCCAAGTGGGTAAATGGGTTTTTTTGCAAATAAGCATTTTGTAATATCTAGGTTGTTGGAATCAAGGAACACTAAGAGGGGGGGTGAATCAGTGTTCTACAGTGTTCTACAAAATAATATTGATCTATCCAAAACTACTACCTTAGCCATCCACATACATAGCAATTTTTATAAATTTGTTTTTTATTAGTAAAATTATTGTGTTGTAGCTTGAACTATTTATGAATGATAATGTTACATCAAATCCATTTTATTTGTATGATTGATTATACCCTTTTCCAAAAATTTATTGTATATCTCCATAATCTCAATAATATCCAAAAGTAGCAGTATGCAAGGGTTTATAATTTTGTAGGAGTATCCATTTTCATCTTCAATATGTAAGGGTAAATTCTATGCTTCTAGTCCAAGTGGGTAAATGGGTTTTTTGCAAAGAAGCATTATGTAATATCTAGGTTGTTGGAATCGAGGAACACTAAGAGGGGGGTGAATTAGTGTTCTATAAAATTTAACTATATTAACTTGATCTTTAAACCTCTTATAACATTGCACGAAAAGAAAGATGCAAGAACACAAGGCAATCAACTAGAACACCATAACACATGTATTTTTATGTGGAAACATTGTTCGGGGAAAACCCATAGTGGAGGTTAATCCACAATATGAGTATACTCAAAATAAGTGTTTACAAATGGGGAATGCACATGCATTCAGGCACACTGCCTAGAGCTCACTGCTCAAATACAAAAGGATTACTGCCCAAAAGAAGACTCATTGTCTTACAGTCACATTCATAGACAACTAGAGTGGATGAACTATCAGATAGCATATGCTCATGCCTGATTATAGTTCTAGTTAAGAACATTGACAACATTCTTCACATTCTATCTAAGTTTTTCTCTTGAAACTCTGCTTGCTTTAATTTGGATCACCAATATTTGTTCTTCTCAAGTGAAACTACAATCAATCAATCTATAATCCTTCTAAATCTCACATCCTATATCAAAATGATATGAATAATCGATTATATATATTTTCAAATAGATATTAGAACAACTGCATGTTGGCTTTAACAAGATATGAAACATGTACAAACTATCAGCCCAATCCATAAACAATTATCAATGTGAGCCAAATAATTTCAGCAAAAACATGGTAAGGACCCAAAACAACATGTATCAACACATGAAATACCTTAAACAATTATGCCTTGAAGATCCACAACACACTATACTCATCTAGTCGAGCTTTCTACATTGTTAGACTAGAAAATCAATAAATTGGATCTTCTATCTTGCAAACCAATCAGTGAAAAGACCAATGATTCAAAGATAAGAAGGTTCATACATAAAAATAACTTCCATAAGATCCACAACACAAAATGATAACTAAAAATTATATATGATTCAAGGTACACAACTCTATCGAATGCCCTATTTTAGCTTTGACAATTAACACATCTTAAATCTGACTTCTAGTATAAGAAAATACTAAGGTGCAGACGGGGTTATTGACTAGGGTTGTCATCAATGACAACACCTAATTAATTGTGTTGTGTCTCTTTTCAAAAATCTCTCCCTTTGGCATTGATGGTAGCACTTAGTGAAAAATGACTAAGTGTCAGAATTAGTACCAACCTGAATACACTGGAATCCTCAAAGCTTTAAAAAAAATCAATCACAACTCCCCGTAATATGAATATGACATTTTTCACTATACCACACTCCCCCTTTGACATCAATGGAAAAGACGAGAATCTGCATACCAAAAATCATATAAAATCTTTATGAACAAATTGTATATGTACATACATGCTTTTGTAACTTAGATGGACTTGAATTTGTTTGCAAAATTGTTCTTCAACAATCTTAAAATAGTGTCCCAACCCTTGTTGAGACTCTCCAAAATAGTCATGTGACCATAGAATAGGTAGGATTGCATCTCTACTGAATCAATATTTTCTAGATCACTAACAACCACAATATCTTGTGCTTCCTTCAATGCACTAAGCATTGTCTCCATTTTAGGACCAAATAGTCCTTTGATCTCACATAGCCTTTCAAAAATTATGTCTTTTTGATGCTTCAAACTTTTAATTTTTTCAATAAAGGATATGACTTGACCTTCTTTCTTACCCACATAAATGGTTAGAGGATTAAAGGTTTGAGAAATATCTACTAACTATTTGTCATATTCCTTAATTTTCTTCCTCGTGACCTCAGTGAATTTTTACAACCTGGATAAGCATGATTTGTAGATATTTCCACCCTTAGATAGTGCACCTTGAATGTTATTTTCATAGCTAGCTAATAAGGATTTATCATTAGCAATTAGACACTTCAATCTCCTAAAGTTGTTTGCATCAAATTCTTTCTAAATGTTATCCTCAACTGACTTTTTGAGAGACTCAAAGTGAGTACTTATAGAGTTGATAAGTTTCTTTAGCTGATCAGAGGGAGAATCGAATAATTCCTTGAAATTTCTGGGAATTTCCTTGGCTTGAGCAAATGATGCTACCTTCAACTTTTGAATATGAGATAGAGTGGCTAAGTTGATAGGACCTTCAATGAATTCAAGGTCAAACACCTCCTATTGTTCTTCTGAAAAAATATTTACTTCCTTTGTAGTGTCTCTTGCTTCCATATCAACCTCCTTTTCTTTAGCCTTCTTTTCTTCAATCATAGATTCTTGTTTGGCTTTGGGAATCTCTATTTCTTCAACTGATATATCTTTAGGAGCTTCAGTCTCCATGGTAATTTGAGTATCTTGCATATCTAGAGGATTATGAGTGTCCTGACTTGTGTCTTCTTGCTTGTCCTTAGAGAATTTTGATGCTTGTGTACTCTTATGATTGATTTCTCTTACTTCATCAAATTCAATTTCTTCATTGTCTTCAACAACATAGACTCTTGTTCTTTTATCCTTCTTCATCTTTCCTTCTCTTTTATATGACTTGACTTGAGCTTTTATTGGGCTTAATTTCTTTGTAAGATTGGATGAGGGTGCAAATCTCCTTGTAGATCTAGATCTAGCAAAGGATGCTGCCAAACTGGTTGTCTTAGTTCTAGTAGGCTCCCCTTCTTCATCTTGTTCTATTTTCTTTCTAGCCTCCCTCATCACTTCAACTTCCTTTCTCACCTTCAAGAATATCATAGGATTCTTCATTTGTGCACACACTTGCATATTATTCTCTTCAAAGGTACCAAATATTTCTTTTCTTGGATCTTGAGGTTTACTCAAGAAGTGTTGGGCATACAACTCCAAAACGTGTTCTTCATTGTCATATCCCATAGGCATTATCCAAATTGTTCTAGGTTTTGTTGCCTCCATCAGACACTAATTAATGTCAACCATGAAGAAATTAGTTTCCTTATATTTTTCCACAATATATTTAGGAATCCTCTCCCTATCTTGCATTTCTTTTTGAAAACTTTTGAAGTAACCCCAGATAGTAGTTTTCCTTGCTTTGGTATCACCAATTCTATATAAGATTTCTCTAATTTGAACAACTACTAGTCTGTCACTTTCCCATCGCACTTTACCAACTCCTGGAACTTCATTCATGAAGTAGAAGAATAGACATAACAACATATTGCCATACTTGAAATATTTCTTCTTTTCCTCCTTGATTTTACTAATATTTTCAATTAGTTGGCTCTAAAGTAACTCACATAAGTCATATTCTACATTTTCCTTGATCATTTGATAAGCTACATAGATTTTAGTACTAGATACATAGTTATCCTAGTTGTAGTGATATATTTTATATCCAATAACTATAGAATCAAATTTTACATCCAATTCAATGATGTCATTAATTGTCATGGCTCTTTTGTAGAAAGTGGAACCGGTTGCCTCAGTGACTATTTGGTTGGTCATAGATTTCAATGTGGGTAACTCACCAAATGAATTTAGACCAGTAACAATGCTTATATCTTCTCTTGTGATCTTGAAGGGATGATTTAACCACATGAACTCAGCATACACTCATCTTAGTATGTATCAGACCCATTAATTTTCATCAAACACAGGAAACTTCACAATTTTCCTGAACTTATTCTCCTACAAATTCTTAAATTCAAGTATTACATAGAGATCTTCTCCCACAATGTGACTTGTGTACATATTAAACAATTGGGAGCTTCCTTATTCCTCAACATTCACATGAATATATGCCCTAATATCTTCAATGTACAAAACACCATATGAAACAAAAGAAAATTCACCTAATGGTTTTGTCTCAATGGATTTGAATGGGTGCCATTTGAATTTTGGGTGGTTTCTATCCTTAATATCAACAACTAAAAGAGTGGCCATCTCAAGAAATTTCAAGTTCACATGTTTTGCAGATAAATACCTTTCACTGGATTAGGGTTTGTTCACTGAATCTCGTTTAGACTTGTATCTCACCAAAATTCACTTGTAGAGCTCTCCAAAATTCTTCTTCTTGAAATGCAATGTGACAAATGAGGAATATAAGTAATATTTTATCATTCACACACCTAACTTTTATCGCAATAAATGTTTTTTCCCTAGGTCTTCCAAATACCCTATTTTCATAGTCTGTGAAAGAAAATTCTTCTGTGGGCCTTCAATTTTGCATATGTAGACATATAAAAATGACCTACACTTGCAAGTTCTATTGTCACCATATTTATTCTTGACATAATGGAAATATTTATGTCCTTGGTCCACTTTGAACTATTAATTAAATAATTCATAATTATTTAATTATTTCATTTCTTTATTCCTCTTGATTATTTATATAAATAAATTTTATTTATTTATTTAAATTCATCACTAATTGTCTAATGTCTTTCCATAATTAAATAAATTCATAATTTTATTCAATTATTTTTTTCCATTATCTCCTCCTGATTATTTAAATAAATAAGTTTTATTTATTTAAATATGTCATTAATCCCTAGAATTCCTCTTATAATTAAATAAATTCTTTAATTTATTTAATTATTGTCCACCTTAGTATTTTCCCCATTTTAAAATGGTCCCACTTTCTATTTTTCCCTCTTTTAGTAAATAATTCAAATTAATTATTTACTATCGCATGACCCCATCTTTTGAATTAAATTAATTTTTATTTCAAAATATCCTTTTTCCTCCATAAATCAAGTAATTTCTAATATTATTTTATTTTCCATTTCTCTCTTTTTATGTTCCATTCTCATCTCCTTATCACATGCATTGTCAACCCTTGATTTTATTTTCTCAAATTGAATCTTGTCCACTCATTTCAAATTTCACCTAATGTTTCCCTAACCCTAATTGTGGGTGTCACATTGAATCTTTTCCATTGATTCTAGGGAATTTTTTAGTCTTCAATCTTGACCATTCATTCAAAACTACATTTTCTATAAAATGGAAATTTTTGTTTCATTTGGACATCTCATGCAATCTTGTCATCTTCGCTCTTGTCATTAGGCATATTTTATTTGGAGTTTTGGCATACTTTATTCATAGTTTAGAGTTGCTTGCTAGTTGCATAGTCATATTCTATTGCATTTGTCATCAAATCCTTCAACATTTTCTTTGGTCTTGGAATTGTCACATATTCCTCACACAAAATCTAAGGGAAAACTTCATATTGCAACAAATAAAGAAGGTATAATGGAGGTAAATAATGGAATTTGAAGACTCAAGGTGATATCTCTCTTTATTTTTCATGTTTTCTTCCTTTGTGCTTCATTATTACTTTGGGTTTTGATTAATTTAGCTATTAATTTGCTAGCCTAGAAATTTCCCATAATTACAACATAAATTTCCTCCATAAGTGTTCCGAAAACATCTTTAGATCATTAATGCAATTTCGGTACCAACTACCAGTAGGGGGTAAAATATTTTCTTAGGAGCTCCCCCTAGGCCATAGGCCTTAAACTAATTCCCAGAGGAATTTTCAGCACCAAATTTTGGTGCGGATTCATTTCCTGCATCAAAAACACTCTTCTTCTCCCATGCCTTCTTCATTTGATTCTTGATCTCATCCACAATAAATTTCCCTTTTCCCTTATCATCCTTTTGCATATTTTTTCCTTTGTTTACCAGACCCTTCCTGCTTCTACAAAATCTTGCAATGTGACTAGATTTGTTACAATTATATTACATGACATTTTTTTGTCCAAACTAGTTATTCCATTGATTTTCTCTTGATCTATACTGGTTAGCAATATGGGCAAATCTATTGTAGGCAAAACATCTGACATTTCTATTGAAAAAGTTATTTTTCATATTTCTACATTCAATTGACTTCTGACTAGACTTATTGAAATTGAAGCAATGACTAGAGAATGATGGATCACTTGGATTCATTATACTTCTACATTGAATAGCCATATGACCAAATTTATTGCAAACAAAATAGTATCCATTGAAAATTTGAGCATTGGGTTGTCTTACCAGATACCTTCTAGCTTTGTTCCTCTAATTTATTAGCCTAAATTTCCTTTGACTAGATCTAGATATTTCTCCTTTCTCATATCCAAGACCTTGCTTGTCACTTCCAATCTTCTAACTTTGAATTAGTTCATCAAACTTAGCTGAGATAATCTTTAACTTCTCCTTGTATTCATTTGTAATAGCAAGTTCATCCCTAAGAATAACAATCTATCTTTCAAGCTCTTCTTCATTGTTTCTATATTGTTGCAATTCAAGCTCCAATTGATTGAATTCACCATTAATTTTGTTGCATTCATCAAATATTTATTTCAAGGACTAAATAAGATTCTCTTCATTTTTTTTTCTCCTCAATCTCCTTGGTCATCCTCATCACAATAGATTTCATTTCATTCTTTAGAAAAACATTAATCTCTGGTGAGCTTTTCACATTCTTCTATCTTTTTTCTTGATAGCTCAGATACTTTGTTGGACCTTATTTTATGTTATGGTTCTATTGCTATCAGTGGGGCAATGATAGACTATATGGATGTGATGATACATTATATGCATGGTGATTATGTTTAATATGCTTTATGTTTTCATAGATGCTTAGTTGTGATGACATTGCTATATATGCTTATGGTAGTTTAATTGAAATATTATCTTTTCACTTGATGTGACATTGTATTGGTGAAGAGAATGGTATTGCATCACTCGCTTGCAAGTGCCCTTTGATTTCTGTGATTCTCTCTTCATGGTGTGTATGAATTATTATCTGTATACATGTGCTAATTTTTCTTTTTTTGTAGGTTTCCATGTATAGGACAACTTCACCTAGTTTCATAGGTCTGAGTGTGTCCACTACTCAATAGTAATGTTGATTGGGAGATAGTAACTAGTTAACATTGTTAAACCTTTACCCTAGCATAGTGTGTCATCAGTCCATATGTTGGTCATGTTCCTTATCCATGTTGGTCTTGGTATTTTATTTATTGTGCAATTTTAAATTGTAATGATTAAATTATATGTTTTTGATAAAGGGTAAAAGTTTTATGAGGACCCAAAACCATAAAGTTTACAACAGAAAAGAGAGGACAAAAAATTCCAATAGACACAACCAGCTACACAAAAGGTGTTGGAAATATGTGCCTCAAACAATACAGGCTGAAACCTCCATTAGAGCCAAGTCAACGTGACATCTTCATTGTCTGGTTGACTAGTAGTTTGATTCATTCTGTTTTGAATAGGTCGTTGTGACCTTGCAGATGTCTTGCGAAAAGGTTACACTTTGGTCTATCACTGTGACATAGTATATTTGCTATGATCTCTTAGTGCTTGGGAGACCTCTGGCTGAAAGGCCATTCAATCATGTATTGGGGAGACTCTTGGAGACTATGGTCTTTGGGATAACTAATGGATCTCGCTAAGAAGTCTCAGTGAAGTGTCAAAGTCTTGTTGATAGTGTTTACTTTGAGGTCTTTAGTGTAACTCTAATGATTTGGGAAGATGTCTCAGTGAATGATGAATGTCTTGTTGATATCCTATGGATATTGGGGTAACCCAAGTGGCTTGGTGAGAAGTCCTAGCGAATAGAGAAGGTCATGCTGATAGAGACACATCTAAACATTCATCGGAGTGACTCCTGGCGATGAGTTGTGGTTTCAGTGTAACTTAAAGATTCTGGTGTGAGATCCTAGCGATAGTTGAAAGTCTTGTCGACAAGGACACACTCGGGAGTTATCGGTGTAACACGGTGGTTTTGGTAAGAAGTCCCAACACTTTGGTGAGTCTTGCCGATGATGAAGAGTGTTCGGAGTAGCCTAGAGATCTCAGAGTGAAGTACTAGCAAAGGGCAATGTCTTGGCGATGGATGAATACTTTAGGGTAACCTTTATGTCTTGGTATGAACTCTCGGTGAAAGATGTGAGTCTTGCTGACTTCTACTTGGCACTTGGTATGTCTGGGGACTTTGGTATAGCCTTTGTTGACTTGCTATGATCTCCTGGTGAATGCGATAGGTCTGGGTGACTGCTTGGTGACTCGTTGTAACACATGAAGCTCGATAGAATGTCTTGGCAATCTTGGTAACTCTTGGTGACATTGGTATGAAGGATATGCAGCATTGGTGAGACACTGTTAGTGTCTCACTGAGATGCCAGTACAGTGTGAATTCTGTTGACCTTTTGACCATCCTATGTGGAGCCTCGTGGACCAATAGGAGAAGTTGAATCTAAACTATTGGAAGATAATCGGTTGTGATGGTTCTATGAGGAAGTTCGATAGTAAGGGAATGCCATGGATATACTCAGAGATTGTAGTTTGTGATCGGTTAGATGGTCGATTGGTTTGTTGGTTGATTTGATAGATTGTTGATCAGTGAATGTATTCTAATCTGTAAAGGCTGTAACTTGAAAGTTTATGTTCGAAGAATGTTCATGGTGAATGATGATGTATATGACACCAGTAACATAAGTCTGACTATTGTATGTAATCTCAATTACTGTAATACAAAGTGATTTCTCTTGGTGTGGTGGGTTTTTCTCTCGTAAGGGTTTTCCCACATATATCTGGTGTTCTTGTGTGATTGTGAAAACTCTGTTTCTGTTATCTATTTCATAGTGCATCTTAATTGGACTGTAATTGTAAAATTTAAAAGTACATCTACATTCTTTCTTGAGGTATTGACTTTAGGAGAATTGTTTTTGCATCTGATTTTGCTTACAAGTGGTATCCGAGCCTGGCCACTTGTGTTATCCTTGTGGGTACGTTGGGTTTTTTGTGTCAATTCTGTTTAGTGGGAGTCTTGTAGAGTTTGTTGTTTCTAATTACAGATTAAGATGGCTAGTACATCTAGTTAGATTGAAATAGAGAAATTCAATGGAAGTAACTTTGAGTTGTGGAAACTCAAGATGGAGGATCTTCTTGTTGGCCATGATCTTTGGATTGTTGTGGTTGGAGTGAAACCTCGGGAATGAAGCAAGAAGGTGGGACCTTGTATATATGAAGTCTAAGGGGTGATAAGGCTCTATTTGGAAGACTCAGTTCTTCTGAATGTGCTTGAAGGAAGGTGTATCTTCCTTGTGGAAGAGGCTGGCATTTATTTATTAGGGGAAGTCCTTGGTGAATAAACTATTCCTGAGGAAGAAACTATACTCTTTGAGAATGTAGGAAGGAGGGTCTATAGCTGATCATTTGAATGCATTTAACATGTTGCTTGCTCAGTTGACATTTGTTGGAGTGAAGACTGAAGAAGAGGATTGTTGTATGCTACTATTATGTTCTTTTCTAGACTCATGGGATCATCTAGTGATGGCTATTGGGAGTACAACATCTAGTTTCAAAATGGAAGATATTGTTGGTTCTTTGTTGTTAGAAGAAATGAGAAGGAAGTCTTTTGAGTTGGCGAAGGAGGCTCTTGTTGTCAGAGGATGGTCAAAGGAGAAAGGGAAGAAGAAGGACAAGAAGTCTAAATTGAAATCAGAGGGGAGATCAAAGTCTCCTGGTAAGAAGTCCAAGGTGAAGTTCTGGAACTATGGGCAACCTGGTCATGTCTGAAATGATTGTAAAGAGGAGAAAAAGAAGAAGAAGGGCTCTTTTGATAATGGTTCTTCTCATAGTGATGGTGACACCTTCATTGCAGCCTTGGCTACACAGGCATCAGATGATGTCTGTCTGATTGATTCTGGAGCATCTTTCCACATGACATCTTATAGAGAGTGGTTCATAGAGTATGAAGAATATGATGGTGGAAAGTTGTATTTGGCAAGTGATTCAACTTTGGATATTGTTGGCGTGGAAGAGTCAGGATCTAATTCCTGATGGTAGAGTAAAGGGAATGAATAATGTAATGTATATACCAGGTTTGGCTTGAAACTTACTTTTTGTAAGTATGTTGAATGATATTGGAGTGCAAGTTATGTTCTCTGGAAATGGTTGCAAGATGACTAGAGGTTCTATGGTGCTGGCTAGAGGTGCTTGAATTGGTACCCTGTACAAGCTGGATGCACATGCTTTTCAATGTAGCATTGTCTCTGGAAAGTCGAAATTTGCTCATGGAGGTAAAGAGGGAAATGTTCCTAATTATGTAAACTCTATGGAAGTAAAACTTCCTGCAGAGAAGACTATGCTTTGGCATCATAGGTTAGGCCACATAGGAGAAAAATGTTTAAAACCTTGAAGAATAAAAACCTGTTTGAGGGGCTTGAAGATTGTAATCTTGAATTTGAATTCTGTTAACACTGTATATATGGAAAGCAACACTGTGTTTCATTTTATTCTAGTCCCCGTAAATCTTTGGTTTTTTCGTTGTATTCATTCTTATTTGGTCAGTGGATGTTCCTTCTTTGTCTAAGTTAAGATACTATGTGTCATTCATTGATGATTATTCAGAAGAGCATTTGTTTATTTTTTGAAAAGTAAATCAAAAGTGTTCAGTTGGTTTAAGGAATTTAAGAACCTTGTAGAAAATCAGACTAGTAGAGAAATAAAATTTTTAAGGATGATAATGGTGGTGAATTTTGTTTTGATGATTTTGAGAGGTACTCTAAATATCATGGGATTAAGAGAAATAATACTACACCTTATACTCCATAGCATAATGGAGTTGCAGAAAGGTTCAACAGGACAGTGATGGAGAGAGCGCGAGTATGCTGAGTAGTCGGCTTGGAGGAGAAGTTATGGGTTGAGGCTATATCTACAGCATGTTATCTTATTAATCATTCTCCAAATTCTGCTCTTGTTGAGAAAACACATTTGGAAGCGTGGTCTGGTAAGAAGCCCTCACTTAAACATATTTGTGGTTTTGGCTGTGAGGTATATGCTCATGTGGTGGATGTGAAAAGATCTAAATTGGAGAACAAGGTTGTCAAATGTATTTTTATAGGCTATAGCGTTGTCATAAAAGGATACAAGCTTTGGAATCCTGATATAGAGAAGGTTGTATACAATAGAAGTGTAATATTCGTTGGTTGAAACCTTCCACTTTGGATTGCGGTCGAGACAAAGTCAGAAAATAATCAGGATGTAGCATTAATTCCTCCTACACTTGAGAAAGAGGTGGAAATTGAAATGTACATGAAACTAAGGAGAGCTTGAGTAGTTTTGAAAGTTCTGAAGAAGAAGAAGAACCTCGGCCTTGGCCTCGACAACTAAGGAGTTAACGAAAGAAAACAACTAGATAGGTATGGGTTCTCATTGATTGATTCTACTTGTGCCTATGCTTTGATTTCTAGTCCTGATGAGCCTAGGACTATAAAAGAGGCAATTAGAATGTCTGATTCAGACTCTTGGTTAGAAGCCATGGAAGAAGAGATGGCATCATTGGATAAAAGTGAAACTTGGAGTTTGTTGCCCTTGCTTGAAGGTATAAAACCTGTGGGCTGCAAATGGGTATTTAAGGAAAAGATTGGTCTGGATGGTAGTGTAGAATAGTATAAGGTAAGACTGGTTGGAAAGGTTTGTTCGAGGTTGAGGGGTTTTATTATGGGGAAATATTTTCTCTGTAGCAAAGTGACATCTATCAGTTTCTTTTGTCATTTGTATTAGCATATGACTTAGAGGTTGAACAGATGGATGTGAAGATAATATTTCTTCATGGTGATCTTGAAGAAGAAATCTATATGTCCCAGCCTGAGCACTTTGTTAAGAAAGGTAAAGAAAATTTGGTATGCAAATTAACGAAGTTTCTGTATGGGTTAAAGTAGTCACCTAGACTGTGGTACCAAAAATTTGATACTTTTGTATTGTCTTTGGGATTTGTGAGATCAAAATCTGATCACTTTGTATATTATAAACTGAAGGTGATCAAGTTCTTGTTATTGCTTTTTATGTTGATGATATGTTGTTCATAGGATATAGCAAGCTAATGATTTCTGATCTTAAGTCTCAGTTGTCTGCTAAGTTTGAAATGAAGGATCTTGGTGCAACAAGGTATATTCTAGGGATGGAGATAACCAGGGATATGAAGAATAGAAAGCTTTGGCTTAGTCAGAGTAAGTATATAAGGACTGTTCTAGAGCGATTTTTTATGAATGATTGCAAACAGCTAGTTGTTCCAGTCTTGTAGGGAATGTAGCTATATGTTGAGGATTGTCCAAAATATCTTACTGAGATGGAGGACATGACTAGTGTACTCTATGCTAGTGTGGTTGGTAGTCTCATGTATGCAATGGTTTGTATTGGCCAGATATTCCCGCCGTGGGAGTACTTAGTTGATTTATGCTAATGGTGAAGAAGCATTGGGATGCGTGAAAGAGTTTCAAATATTTGAAGGGCACTTAGTATTTTGCATTGTGTTACCATGGGAATTTGGTTGAATCACGCAGGACTTTCAGCATTCGTGATATGTAGATTTGATTGGTGTGGACATTGATAGCAGAAGATCCACTAGTGGATGCATTTTCATATGAATGGTGGTGGAGTGAGTTGATGAGCAAGCTGCAGGCTATAGTCACTTTGTCCACTATGTAGGTCGTATATGTAGCTACCGTGCTTGTAAATAGTTGTATGGTTGAAATATTTTGTTCTAACATTGGTTTTGATGTAGGGAAATCACTATTTTCTGTGACATCTGAGTGTAATTTTTCTTGCAGAGATCCCTACTTTCCATGCTAAGATGAAACATATTGATGTACAATACCACTTTGTACGAGATATGGTGGAGGATGGAAAGGTCAGTTTGGAAAAGGTTTATACTCTTGAGAATGTTGCAGATGCATTGATGAAGTTGGTGAGGACATACAAGTTCAGGTGGTGTGCTAGTTCAATGGGCCTTAGTGCCCATGATTTTTAGTAGATATGTTGTTCTCTTGAGGTTCCTGTATGATCTTTTTCTAGTGGGAGATTGTTGGAAATATGTCCCTCAAACAATACAGGCTGAAACCTCCATTAGAGCCAAGTCGGTGTGACATCTTCATTGTCTGGCCGACTAGCAGTTTGATTCATTCTATTTTGAATAGGTTGTTGTGACCTTGTAGAAGTCTTTCTGAAAGGTTACACTTTGGTCTATCATTGTGACATAGTGTATTTTCTATGATCTCTTAGTGCTCGGGAGACCTTTGGCCGAAAGGCCATTCAATCATGTATCGGGGAGACTCTTGGCGACTATGGTCTTTGGGATAACTAAGGGATCTTGCTAAGAAGTCTTAGCGAAGTGTTAAATTCTCGCCAAAAGTGTTTACTTTGAGGTCTTTGGGGTAACTCTAATGATTTGGGAAGATGTCTCAGCGAATGGTGAATGTCTTGCTGATAGCCTATGGCTATTGGGGTAACCCAAGTGTCTCAGTGAGAAGTCCTAGTGAATAGAGAAGGTCATTCCCACGGAGACACATCCAAATGTTCATCGGAGTGCTCTTGGTGATTCGTGGTGGTGTTTGTGTAACTTAAAGATTCTGGTGTGAGCTCTTAGGGATAGTTGAAAGTCTTGCTGACAAGGACACACTCGGGGGTTATCGGTGTAACATGGTGGTTTTGGTAACAAGTCCTAGTGCTTTGGTGATTCTTTTCGATGATGAAGAGTCTTCGGAGTGGCTTAGAGATCTCAGAGTGAAGTCTTAGCGAAGGGAAATGTCTTGGCGATAGATGAATACTTCGGGGTAACATTTATGTCTCGATATGAACTCTCTATGATCTCCTGCAGAATGTGATAGGTCTGGGCGACTGCTTGGTGACTCGGTGTAACACATGAAGCTCGATAGAACATCTTGGTGATATCGGTAACTCTTGGTGACATCGGTATGAAGGATATGTGGCATTGGTGAGACACTATTAGTGTCTCACTGAGATGCTAGTGTAGTGCGAATTCTGTTGACCTTTTGACCATCCTATGTGGAGCCTCGTGGACCAATAGGAGAAGTTTAATCTAAACTATTGGAAGATAATTGGTTGTGATGGTTCGTGAGGAAGTTCAACAGTCAGGGAATGCCATGGATATACTTAGAGATTGCAGTTTGTGATCAGTTAGAGGATTGATTGGTTTTTTGGTTGATTCGATAGATTGTTGATTAGTGAATGTATTCTAATCTTTAAAGTCTGTAACTTGAAAGTTTTTGTTCGAAGAATGTTCATGGTGAATGTTGTATAATGACACTAGTAAGATAAGTCTGACTGTTGTATGTAATCTCAATTACTATAATACAAAGTGATTTCTCTTGGTGTGGTGGGTTTTTCTCTCGTAAGGGTTTTCTCACATATATCTGGTGTTCTTGTGTGATTGTGAAAACTCTATTTTTGTTATTTGTTTCATAGTGCATCTTAATTGGGTTGTGATTGTAAAATTTAAAAGTACATCTGCATTCTTTCCTGAGGTATTGATGTTAGGATAATTGTTTCCACATCTGATTTTCCTTACAAAAGGAAACAATTGGAATAAGCAGCAACCACCCACAAAAGACTAGGAAGGTAAAAAGAAAAAGCCAACAAAAAGACCAGCCGCGATTAACCCAGAGTCTTTAGGATAGACTCGGTCATAGCCTCTAGGTTCTGCATATCTTGAACACCCTTCTTAAAGGTTTGAATAATTTGTGGAGTGGGAGGAGCCTTCTTCTTCATATTGGCCTTGGTTCTCTTATAAATGTCGACATCCTCCTCCTAGTTTCTTTGATTGATTTCATCTAGATCAACCACCAAAGAACCCTATTGAGCTTTGTCTAATTTCTCAGTCATGGCATTGATGATGATGGTGTTGTGTCTGGCCATTTGATTTTTTGCTTGGCTGTAATTTTAATAGTATTTTTCATTTTCTCCAACTCAATTTCAACCCTTTTGTCCTTTCTAGCTTGGTACTGGGTTTCTTTTTTGACACCATGATCTCTTCGTTCCATCTCTTTCTTGTTAAGTGTCGCAACCTTGGCTCCCAAATCTTCCAGTTTACTTTGAAGGGCCCAATTTTTTATCTTTAGCTCGTTCATTTCATGAAAGGTCCATTTCAAAAGTTTGAAATGGTTATCAACATTATTTCTAGCTAAATTCAAGACATCCGTAGTGGGATCCTTATCAGTGTTGAAAGAAGTATTAGCAAGGTCTTGGGTAGCTGGGGAGACACTTCTAGCATTTCTATCCAATGACGGGTCAACAACGGATGTAGTGTTGTTAGCACTAGACTCCTCAGAGTTAGGAGAGTCTTCAAAGTACAAAACAAGGTTTTTAGCTAGAGAATTCTTATGAACACTTTTGTTTTAAGGGTAGGACTTTCTGGCTTAGGCATAGCACAACCTTTCATAGAAAGGGGGTTAGGGACCTTTTTCTTACCAATTTGGATAGTGGGCGGGCTAAGGACCGTTCTATCTAGGCTTAAATTGGGAAAAATCCCCAAACAACTGGGTTTAGTATCATCCTCCTCAGAATTAGGGGAGTCTTGCAAATTGGCAGGGACGTGCATTTTTTGGTAATGTTCAAAAATTAATCTAATTAAGCTAGTATAAAAAATAGGGAATATTCTTGGGTTTTTCTTGTGGTCATCCAAACTTTTTCTCAAAGAACAAAGAAGATAGTAGGTGAAAGAAACCTTGACCTTGTAGCGGAAATGGTTGAGTAGGGAAAAGTGATAACCATAGACCCTGGTGAAGCAACTATCCACTGTTATGTACTCCGTGATAACACGAAGAACCTTTCTCCATATAGATTTTATGGTGTTGGCTTTAAAGTAGTTGTTAGCAATTTTCACCAGTTTCAGTCTTTCCTTCTCTTTTTTTAGAAATCTGATGATGGCTTCATTAGAGAAAAACTTGTCCCTAATTTTTTTTTTCCCATCAGTGGACATTGTCGTCACTTCAGCTATAAGGTTTTCATTGAGGTCAACTTTCCTACCAAAAATGGTAAGTTCCCCATTATTCCAATTCTTCTCAAAAAGCTCAATAGCGTCCTGATTAGTACCATAGATTTTTTCTAGGAAAGGAAGTAAACTCCCACTTTTAACTTTATTTGAAGCCTTAGCATTTCTTGTGTGCATCTAAATTTTTTTGGCTCAACTCGTTTCCTGTCTCCACCCATCTTGGCAAGCACAGTGGGGAAAAAAGAAACGAAATCTTTACTAGAAATGGTCTCGCAAAATCTAAGAACCCACAAAGCATGCCAGGCCCCCTTGTAGACTAAGCAACTAAGCTTGGTCCCATACAATCTAATGATTGTGATTTAATAACTCTATCCTATCCTCATTAATGAGATGACACACTTCTTGCCCATGTGATTCATTATAACTCAATAAGGCACAAACATTAACACTTAGATCACTAAAATTTAGCTAAGTGCTCTGTTCTTTACTCCTAATCCCTTCATTAGCAAAAACATCTGCCATAACATTGGCTTCTCTATAGGCATGTGAAATTTTTATGTTGTCAAACCTAGCTAAAGTCAAGATGGAATTATCAATCCATGGTTTAATTGTCCACGAGGGGGGGACTTACCTAGAAGACAATCAATAATATTTTTGGGATCATCTTCGAGCCAAAGGTTTTTAAAATTAAGACTTTGGGCCAAATTTATAATATGAAAAGCTCCAGCAGCTTTGGCTAGTGATTGGTTTGGGAAGCTAGAGGAGTTGTAGTCGCACCTAGAAAGTTTCCAAAGGAGTCCCTTATGACTCTACCACAACCTGCCACCCCTAGATTACCTTTAGCTGCTCCATCAAAGTTAGCTTTGACCCATCCATTGGGGAAGACCAACGGACACCCTCTCTATCCTTCTTAGCTTTTTTAGGGGTGAAAGGAAACTCAAGACTTATATTCCATTCCTTGGAAACCATAAGATCATAGGACGAGTGAGCCACTTTCTCAAAATTGTTAGCCTTTTGGTAGATAGCATTGACATTTTCTTTCATAAATCTAATTATTTTATCAAAAACAATATCCACCAGAGCTTTTTTATCTCTATAAATTATATTAAGTATTTAGTTATATGTTGTGATTAAGTATTTAATTAATATGGAGATCTTATTATAAATTAACTAATTTAATTTAAGTTATATTATAAATTAATTTTAATTATTAAGTTAATTGGGAATTAAAATAAACAAGTAATTTAATTGTAAATTGGATTAAATAAATTGATTTTAATTTTAAATGCATATTTGGGAAAAGATCTTAGAAATATCTTGGTTTGTTAAAGAAGAGATATTTGTTGTGTGACCTGGAAGTTAGAAGGATTTTTTTTCTTATTGTCTTAAAATTGATTTATGGAAAGATTGATTGAAATTGGTGAAAAAGAGGAAGTTGTTTGCATGGGAAAGAAAGAGTTTTTTTGAGGAAATGAAAGAATTGTTTTGTGGTTTGAAGAAATTGTAGATCTTAGAAGCTTTCTGATAATTCTAGGAATCTAGTTTGTGGAAATTCTTGGCTGTGGTTTATTTCTATTTTCTAGGAAGTGGAAATTTTTCAAGATGAAGCTTTGGAAGCATTGGCAAATTGAAGTTACAGAGAAGCTTGACATCAATCCTCAAGGAAAAAATTCTTCTGGAACTGAACCTCTGTAGAAAACAATTTAGATCCTCTGTGTAAATTAATCATTTGAAATAATTTGATACCAAAGGAAATTATAGATCTCTGTAGAAAATCATTGTTTTGTTTTGGTTTTCCCAATTCCTTTCAATTTTCTGGGAAAATGAGAATCTCTTATCTTTCTTGTAGAAAACTTCTTGTGTGAAAATTAGTTGCCCATCTTGATTAGTTGTTTGGATAAATTTATATATAAATATAGATATATAGATACATATATATTGAAATATATATGTGCATATACATATATATATATAGATGTTTTATTTTATATGAGGACTGTATTTTTCCTATAGGGAATTTTAATTTTGGATAATGATTTGAGAAATTTCCGTACGATGAATTTATAGTAGTGGAAAAAAATTAATAAAAATGCATTGTGTTTGGCCAGGGATGAAACCCCTAGCCACACACAGGGGTGTGTTTCCCACAGACAGTGTTACCTCCCTATGGAGGCTGACACAACTATGGTTGTGTCCCTACGTCTGCTTTGATAGAGATTATTTATTTTATTTTATTTTTGTTTTATTTGTATATTATATATGATATATATTATATATTATATATGTTATATATATTTTATATTATATATGTATATATATTATATAATATATTTTATATGATTTATATTTATATATATATATATATATATATTAGTTTGTATTTCTTAAATTGATTCTTAAAAAAAAAATTGAGGAAATAGTTTTTTGATATATAAATGGATTTTAATTTTAGATAAATGAGTTATTTTATGGTATAGTTGATTTTGTAATTAAATAATATATATTTATGTGTATAAATATATATAATTATATTTAATTGTATATATACATATTAAATATATTTGTTTAATGTTTGATTACTATGATAGATGTATGCGAGCATGACTAGTTAATTAGAAATGATTAATTAGTTTAATTGTGAAAATTGGGTTAGATATTATGTGTGATTGTGAAATTGCAGTTAAACTTTTGATATTATTTCATTGTGGATTATTAATGGGAATTGTGTTTTGAATAATGTATTTTATTGTGAGATATTGTTCTATTGGATTTAGGAAATCTGAATAGTAGTGCTTTTAATTACATGAGATTGTTTATTTTAATTTCTAGTATTTTTGTAATTGGGTATTGTGGGGAATATTTTTTGTTGAGAAAATATAAGTCTTCTAGATTTTAATTGTGAAAGGGTTGTCACTTCTATTAGTCGCGTTGAGATTTCCTTGGGTAGTGCATATAGTATGATTCAGTATTGGACATCCATAAGGATGTGTTATTTCTTGTGCTATGTTATTATCAGTTTGTGCACTGTTTACCCTTGGGTGTAGAATGAGTTCTTGTGTTGTTGATAGGGGAGTAGCTTTCAATGGGGGATGGGACACAAAGTAGTCCTAGAATAACTTGTGTGGAATTTATTGTAGTAAGTGGAAATTAAATAACCTACTTTAGGGGAATGGGTAGTTAACATATTTAACTTGATAATTAGCCTTGCTCATTGCCTCAAGGGCTTGTGTTAGACTTGAGATTAGTCGAGAAGGCCTGGAATGGAAAGATCATTATCTTGTCTTCTCAAAAGATAATCAATTCCACACTAGTGTGTATGTTGGGCCGGAGTTCGTAAGAGGTTACTAGGATAACCTAAGATTGGGTCTGGGACCTAGGAAGATTTCCTTAGGATAACCAATGCAAGCTTTGTGATGACACTCCTCCTATGAAAATAGTCGATTGTATTGTATAGTGGTTGTACTTAATTTTGTGATTTTGGAAGCATTGTAACCCTGTGTTTTTTATTTACTAAATTATAATGTTATTTTGTACCTTGCCTATGTCTAGATGTAGTAGGTTAGCCTTGGTTACCTGTTACTATCTCCTAGCATGGGGTTTGGTCCTATGAGAACCACATGGATAGGTGGTATGCACCTTACTTTGTTGAGCTTCTCTTCTTGTTTATGATGGTGGGATCTTCTTGTTTGAGGAGCTCGTGTGGTTCTACGGATTTGTACTTCTCTTTATTCATTTTAATAGTGGACACTATATATTGTATTCCTTATTTTTAATCAAGGAGGAACCCTTGTGATGTAGTTGTAACATTATGTATGATCTTTTTGTGATTGGATTAAATTGTATATATTGTTTATATGGTGTTGTATCTGTGGAAATATGTTCATTACTTTTCTTTGTGTTAGATTTATTATGGAATGGTGAAGGCTTTGTTATATGTTGTTATCATGAGTTAATTCCATATGCTATGTTTTATAATAATTTTTATGTTTTTAAATTCACATGTAGACGTGTTGTGTGGCCTAGAATGTGTATGTGTTATAGTAGTTTTCTTCGTTCATCATTGTTACTCTTTCTAAGAAAAAAATAGTTTTGGTTCCATAGTGTTGCATCATCCTCTAGGTTGCAAGATGAGGTTTTACATTCTCTTTTCCTTGGAATTATTCATTTGATCCTTCAATGATTGAATTAATTTATCAACATTCATGAGGCTTGCTTTTAATTCCCAGACTTCAAATTTGGATTGGTCAAGATCATCTAGTGCCACCAAATTTTTTTGATGAAGATTGTCGGAATCCATTGAATCACCTTCTCAGACTTTCCCCAAGCTATTAAACTTCATCCTAGGAACTAGGATCTAATACAAATTTTTTGAATCAAGGAACATAGAGAGGGGGAGTGAATCATTGTTCTACAAATTTTAACTTTATTAACTTGATCTTTAAACCACTTATAGCATTGAACCAAAATAAAGATGCAAGAACACAAGTAAATCAACCAAAACACCATAACAAAAGGATTTTTACATGGAAACCTTGTTCAGGGAAAAACCACAGTGGAGGTTAATCCATAATATGAGTATACTCAAAATAAGTGTTTACAAATGGGGAATGTACATGCATTCAGGAACACTACCTAGAGTTCACTTCTCAAATACAAAAGGCTTACTGCCCAAAAGAAGACTCAATATCTTACTGTCGCATTCATAGACAACTAGAGTGGATGGAATATGAGACAACATCTTCTAATTCGTAATTATAGTTCTAGTTAGGAACATTGACAACATTCTTACATTTTGTCTAATTTTGCTTTTGAAACTCTATCTGCTTTAATTTGAATCACCTATTTTTTTTTTTCTCAAGTGAAACTATGTAAATTTGATCTATAATCCTTCTAACTCTCACATCATATATCAAAATGATGTGAATAATTTATTTTATATATCCACAACTAGATATTAGAAGAATTGCATGTCGGCTTTAACAAAATATGAAACGTGTACAAACTGTTGGCCCAATCCATAAAAAATTATCAATGTGAGCCAAAACATAGTAAGGATCCAAATAAATATTTCAAAAACATGAAACACCTTAAACATTTATTCCTCAAAGATCTGCAACACGCTATACTCATCTAGTTAGCCTTTTTGCACTGTTAGACTGAAAATCAATAAACTGGATCTTCTAACTTGCACACCATTCAATCAAAAGCCATATGATTCAAAGATCTAAGATATTTCATACATCAAAAGACCTTCCCTAAGATCCACAACATAAAATGATAACAATAAATCATACATGGTTCAATGGACACAACTTTGTCGAATGCCCTATTTTAGCTTTGACAGTTAACACATATCTTCAATTTGACTTCTGATATAAGCAAATACTGAGGCGGGGATGGGATTATTGACTAGGGTTTCCATCA
Source organism: Sequoia sempervirens (assembly GCA_007258455.2). Taxonomy (NCBI): domain Eukaryota; kingdom Viridiplantae; phylum Streptophyta; class Pinopsida; order Cupressales; family Cupressaceae; genus Sequoia; species Sequoia sempervirens. Next base: position 42,502 of record VDFB02291662.1, read on the forward strand.
ATGACAATAGCAAATTAATTGTGTTGTGTCTCTTTCTAACATAGGTGTTAGGATCCTCTCTACAAGAAAGTATTTTGCATGATCATACTGACAAGACCCTCAAAACTGATATTTTGTAATTCCTTATTTCTATATATATATACAGAATCACTCATTTTGGCTATATATATATATTTAAAATATGAAATAACCTAAAAATTAAATTGGATTCAAAAGAAATAACCCATATCAATTATAAAACTTTATTAAAAAATACAATTTTATTATAAATTGAAATATTTAAAAAACATATAAATAAATTTTAAATTAATTATATAATATCTGAATCTTTCTAAAACATTATAATACCATTATTAAAACATTATCAATTTAACTATATAACCATTTATAAAACTATTTCATTTAAAAAATAACCTATAGTATAATTGCTTAATAATAAGAAAAGATACTTTATTCTATGCTAGTGATGATGTATTCTACATCGTAAATTATTCACCTATTTTTGTAAATAGAATTTTGTTAAATATTTATTGAACTAAAAAAAATATGAATATGCATATCTTGAACAAAATGTCTTTTTATTGTTAATTACATTTGATCATGGCCACTAGGTAAAACATCAACCAAATTTGTACAAAATGAAAAGTAGTAGAAATGGGAAACACGTCTCATATTTGACAATAAATAATTTATATAGAATGAAAATCAATAGAAATGTGGGTATGTGCAGGATCATCATGGAAAAAATAGGCCCTTAAGTGGCAAAAATTTAGAAAAATTGAGTTAGGCAACTTGATGTAAAATTTGAATAAGTTATCTATATTATTTCAAAATATGTAAGAGTAGAATCTGTAGAAAATTGAATGTGTTTCTAAAATACTAGGTTTTTTAAAAACAAAAAATCTATTTAGTGAAAATTTGAAATTTCAATGCAGGACACTTAAATTTGAGGGAAAAATAAATGCGTGTCTATGTAGCCACCCTAACCACAATAAAATGATAATATTTTTTATAAGATTTTGATATAAGTAGATGACTATGCCCCGATGTGATACATATTTTTGTAATTTTTTCTAAGTAAATAATTAATTATGATTTTTTATTACAACTTTTAAAAAATATCAAAACTTGTATGTCTGACCACCATAACTTGGTCAAAATTTCATGAAATTCATTTTTTCTTTTTTAATCCTATAGTATGCAAAGCATAGAATGTGATGCATGTTTTGGATTCAAAAATGTGACACCGTTTGAAAGCTATAGATGTTTTTCAATCAGCCTATCAATTAGGACTTTAGTCATAATTTGAATAGAAAATGAATAATAATTACTTATTAAATTCAAAGTAAAGTATAATTTATATTGGTGGAAAGCTGAGAATCTCGTTTAAAAACCCTTTTCATTTCATCAATTTTGGGTAAAAAAATATTCATCAGCCACACACCCATGATATTGCCACTTTTTGGCCCATCATGATCCTGCACATACCTATGCATCATATATTACACACGAAATGGAAAGTAGTAAAAATAGATCAATGAATTTAACTTGTAATTTTTTTTTTATTAAATTTTTTCATAAATTTATTTTTTATTAGTAATATTATTGTGTTGTAGCTTTAACTATTTACGAATGATAATCTTACATAAAATTAATTTTATTTGTATAATTGACTATACCCTTTTCCAAAAAGTTATTGTATATTTACATAATCTCAATAATATTATAATTATGAAATAACCTAAAAAGTAAAGAGAAGTCAAAAGAAACAACTTATATCAATTATAAAACTGTATTAAAAAACATAATTTATTATGAATTTAAATATTTAAAAATCATATTAATAAATCTTAAATGAACTACAAAATATCTTAATCTTTTTAAAAGATTATAATACCACAATTAAAATATTATCAATTTACCTATAGAACCATCTATAAAATTCTTTCATTTAAAACATAACCTACAATATAATTGCTTAAGAATGAGCAAAGATACATTATTTTGTGCTAGTGATGATGCATTCTTCTACATCATAAACTATTTACCTCTCTTCATAAACATAATTTTTTAAAATATGTAATGCTCCACCATGCAACCCTAGGGGACGTTGCAATTTACTACTCAAATGTACTAATATTTTTTTTGTTTAAGTACAATTAACATAAAAGTTCACTACCCATTGCCAACAACACCTAAGGTTACGAGACTGATTTTACTTAAACCCAAACAAGAAACATGAATAGAAACCATAACATTTAATTATTTAAAAAATTAAATACACATACATTCCATACATGAGAAATTACATCAAAGCATAAGAGATACCACATGTTTCCAATAATATAATTTACAATATGATTACAACTCTCATTCCTCGAATGAGGTAAATCAAATAAGAATGATTACATATTACACAATTCCACCTTCATACCAATGAGGGGTAATAAAATTACAATAATAACTAAAAAGAATAAAGCATGGAAAGAAACTGGATCCCACAATCTCTCCAACTGGAAATATCATCCACATGAACAAGACGATGACCCAATGAATTAAGGTGCACATTCCACCCAACCATGTGATACCCAAAGGCTCACCCCTCCGTGCTAGGAGATAGTAACAAGGATTCCTAGGCAAGACCATGTACCTCTAGACACAGGCTACTAAAAATTGAATTGAATTAAATACAAGTACAATGTCACATAACACAATGGTTACAATGCTTCCATAGTTAAATAATCAATTCCATCATTCATACAAACATACTACTGACTTAGGAGAAGTGTTATCACAATGTCACATGGGATATCTTAGTAAGTCTTCCTAGGTCCCGACTCCCATCTCAGGATATCCTGGAAACCTCTAACAACTCTCGGTCCCTCATGTAAACTAATGCAGAATCAGTTATCTCTCATAAAGATGATATAATGATCTTTCCATTCCAGGCCTTCTCATCCCATCCCAAGTCTATACAAGCCCTTGTACCCATGAGCTAGTAAAAATTAATCTTATTAAGTGTTTGGTACAACCTAAACCTCTAATAAGTTTATTTATGTTATCAATGATTTAACTAACTTACAAAGAGTTACCCTAACACCACTTTGTGTGTTGGCCCTCATTGCAAGCCACTCCTCTAAGACAACACGTGGAATGACTCCACAACCCAAGGGTACATAAGTGCGACCTAAGGATATTTAAAATTCCTATACATGACATGAAGCCAACACAACTCGTTCGTGATAGCTGGGTATTTAACTGGATCCAACAAGATGCACTACCTAAGGAAAAATAAAGGTTGACTAACACATTATGACAACCCCTGATATTGAAAGAAAACCCAATCTGGAAGACTTACATAACATAAAACTCAATTTTCCCAACATCACAAAGAGGGAGATTTCATAATGGAAAGATAAAATAGGAAAATCATTATCCTACTTTAGGATTTCCTAAATCCAAGCAAAGCAATAACATATTGCATGTAATCAAATAAAATAATTCATATTACTTGCCACTACTTGAAAGTAATTAAAATTACAATTGCAATATTGAGGAATTTAAAACTAATAATTTAACTCCCTGTTTCTCCAATTACCCATAATAATAAAAATCAACTTTTCCAATAAAGTCATTTATTGTAAAGTTCATTTTATTTCAATCTATGATAATACAATAATCATTTTAAAATTCATATATTTAAATATATATTAAAAAAAAACATTTTTTTTATATTACAGCTAATTAAAATAAATCCTTATTATTTAAATTATATATAATATATGCTTATGATATATAATATATATATATATATTTAAATAATAATAAAAATATTTATTTAAATTATAATATATTATATATATAATATATAAATATTATATATAATATATATAATATATATATATAATATAAAATAATATTAAGAAATAATAAAAAATAAATTAAAAATTAAAAAAAAATGGAATTTCTTTCCTGGCCCCAGGCCCCAAAGGGAAGGGGATGTAGGCAGTTATGCTTAGCCTCCTGTGGAGTTTGTTGCTGCTGTGCTGCGTTCCCCCCACATAGTGTGGAGTGCCACCACAATAGCTTCCCTCCATTGGGGCATGGGTGTGCAACCATGGTTGTGGCCTCCCCAAACCATAAAATAATTTTTATTTTTTTCATTTATTTTTTCTTTCAAAAATAAAACCCCCTCCCCTGTTTTGCATAGAAAATTTTTGGTGTAGAATTTTTTTTTTAAACAACATTTCTAGAATGCACAAAAACATGTTTATAATATATATATGTATATATATATATAACATATATATACATATATTTTTATAAATATATATATAAATTTCCATTTAACAGCCAAAATGAGCAATTATTTTTCTACATAACAAAATACATAGCAAAAAGGATTTTCAAGCATAAATTCTTAATTTCTAATTCTCAAAAGAAATTCCTTTTGTTCATCTTTCAATTTTCTATTGTTTTAATTTTTCTTTGTTTTCTTTTTCCATGATGTAATGCCCCCGCCATGCAACCCTAGGGGAATTTGCAATTAACAACACAAATGCAATAAATTTTATTTTGTTTTAAAGAACAAAAAGCATGAAGGCTCACTACACAATGTCAACAACCCCTAAGGTTATGAGACTGAGTTTACATCAACCCAAACATGAAACAACAATAGAGCATAAACTCTTTTTCATGGTTTTTTTTAAAAATAACATTTTTTTTTTTCAAAAACAAACAAACTAAAAGCACCATATTTATATATTTGCAATACATATACCCATATTTTGATTTCCAGCCTAAAATTGTGCAAAAGAACAATTTTTGGTAATAACAAAATTAAAATTGGCAATACAACAAGAGTTTAGAATATCAGTTTGAAATGAAGATTTTTTTGTGGGTTTTCTTTCTATTTTCCATTGTGACTGTTGTTTTAGTTTTCCTTCCTAAATCCAATAGTAGTTTGCAAGATTTGAATTCATTTCTCATGGGTTTTCTTTGCATCTAAATAGCATTTAAAGAATTTTCAAACAACATAAAGAAATTTGAAGATTATTCCAATAAGGAAAACAAAAATGAAGAAGAACTTGGTGTTTTCTCCCCAAGCTTGAAAACTTTAACAATGGTGATTCCAAATCTCTTCTTCAAACTCCAAATCTAGCCACAACAAAACTCTCCACAAAAAATCAAAACTTCCAATAATATGAAATGGAAAAAGCTAAAATAGAACTTCCCCAAATTTTTGGTCAAACCCTTAAAATATCCCACCCACTAAATTTATTGAACAAATTGGAGGATTTTTCCATTTTTATTTTTTTATTTTTTAAATTTACTTTCAAAATCATATTTCATGCATTTCACAATTTCATATAAAACCAAAATCCCAAAGTTGCAAGGAATATATATTTTATCCAAAATTTCCAAAAAGTGAAATTTAAACACATTTCTATTTTTATTATCATTTAACTTAAATATCCAACATGATTTCCATTTCCATTTTAAATTTGAATCTTAATATACAGTAATGCTAAAACAACCATTTCATTTAATTTATCACCCTTAACCTAGTTAATCAATAAACTAAAAATGATTTTATTAATTAAACCAAAATAATCAATGAAATAAAATAATATTCAACATTGAAACTAGATATGTTAAATCATCACTTTAACCATACCCACCATTTAATAGCCTTTAAAAAAATGAAATGAAATAGTTAACCAAGGAGGAAAGAACCAAATCAAAACCGCTAACCTGATGAAAACTATGACTAGGGTGACGACTTGGCATGGAAAACCTAGCTCCTATCTCCTAGTCGATAACCGTTGGTCAATGGACATGATCAAACCTATGAAATCAGGTGGAGTCGATGTCCTATACCTGTCAACCTATGAGCAAAGAGCATGTCGAATGTGCAAATATATATATATATATAATAAGACACACTATGAATCGAAATCTCAGAATCATAGGGTGCTCACAAGCGAGTGATAGAATCCTGTCCCCTTAACCAATATAGACTTAAAACTGACGATTCAATCAACAACAATATAATTAAAACATAAGGCATTTTTAATTAAATAATTGCTACACAAATACAAAACATGCCATAATGATAACATCTAAATAAAATCCCATCACATCAAAATATAATTTTTACATCGCTTCACAAATAGCAGTCAAAAGTAATTAAGTGTCAAAGTCATAGTGCTAACAGAAGTGAAGCATACATAAAAACTCTAATCGATCAAAAGAGGAAAATGAAGGGGTGCTACACATGATTTCAACAAAGGTTTTCAAATTTTATTTCAACCAAGTTTTCAAAGCATTTAAAACAATAAAGAACCTGTGATCTTGAAGTTTGAGGAAACAATCTAATGCTAAGCTTCTTTCCAATTCAAAACTCCAAATCTCCTTCCAAGTCTCCACCTTCAAATCCAAGATTGAATCGAACCAGAACAAAACCCTCTTTTTCTTTCTTTTTATAGCAATTTTTCTCCAAAAATTGAAATTCAAAACCAAAATCTCAAAATGGAATGGCTCTCATAAGTTTTTTTTTCCCTAAATTTAGTCAACTTCTTTAAAATATCCAATCCACCATAGTTATTGCATTTTTGGAGATATTTTGTTTTTTTTTAAATTTAAAACCAACATTTCTTTCCAAAAGAATTTCATACATTTAAAATTTTCTTTCACAAAAAAGAATTTAAAACTTTTTAAAAAATATTTTCAAAAAGAATCTAACACTTTTAATTCCAAGATGGATAACTTAATTCAATTCGTCACAATTAATTTAATTAATCAATAAAATAAATCTAATCCAAGATTAGATTATTTTATTAATTAAATTAAATTAATTAATCAAATAAATAAGATTTCTAAGATTACAACCAAATATATTTAATCATCAATTTAACTACACAAGCCATTTATTTACCTTTATAATTTGAAATTAAATAAAAACCAAGGTGAAATGGACAACATTAAAACAACTAAACCTGACTACAACCTGACGACACACTATGACTAGGGTGGTGACTTGGCATGGAAAATATAGCTACTATCTCCCAATTGATTACCATTGGTTAATGGACCTGCTCAAACCTGTGAAATTAGGTGGAGTCAATGTCCTATACCTGTCAACCTGTGAACAAAGATTACATCGAACATGCATATATATATTATTATAAGACACACCATGAAGAGGAAATCCCAGAATCGTAGTGCGTTCGCAAGTGAGTGATACAATCCCATCCCCTTCACCAGTATAGACTTACTAAGTGACGAGTCTAACATCAATAATGTAATCAAAAGCATAAAGAATCATTAATTAAATATCTACTATGCTAATTCAAAGTATGCCATAATGATAACATTAGAGTAAAATTCCATCACATCAAAATATAACATTCACATCACTTAACAGTTTGTGATCAAATAGTAACCAAGTACCATAGGCAAAGTATTAATAGAACAAAGCATAAAAAGATAAAACATTGTCTGATGAAAAGAGCCAAAATGGAGTGGTGCTACATCCTCCCCCTAGGGTCAGGCTTACTCCTGGAAGCCTGCAAACAAATAGGGATAGAGCTCCCTCATTCTAGCTGCATCTTCCCAAGTGGATGACATGTCATCCCTCGGATCCCATTGGATCCTAACTTGATCAATATTTCACCCTCGAAGAGCGAGCGCTTTGTGCTCCATTACGACCATGAGTTGCAAAGCTAGCTACCTGTCCTCTACCTATAATGCATTCCAATGAAGTATATGATAAATTTCTGGTATGGCCAAAGAACTGAAGCATGAAAAACATCGTGAATGCATAAGAGATTGGGTGGTAAAGCAAGACGGTAAGCAACTGGACCAATCTTCTCGAGTATCTCAAATGGTCTAACAAAGAACACTTAGAGCCCTTCCCATAATGGATGGGACTCTTTTGCGGGCGCACCTGCAAGAACACTCTATTGCTGATAGAAAACTGATGATCCATCCTATGTGCATCTGCATACTTCTCTGCCTATCCTCTGCTGCCACCGAGTGCTCTCTAATCCTATCCACTTGTTGCTCCATATCCTACAACATCTCAGGACCCAAAGTCACTATGTCCTCAATTGAATCCCAACTCAAGGGAGTGTGACATGGCCACCCATACAATGTATGGAATGGAGGCATGCCGATAGAACTTTGAAAACCATTATTATATGCGAACTCTACACAATAGAGATAATCTTCCCATCATGTCTGCTGGTCCATTACATACATACATAACATGTCCTCAAGGATTTGATTGACCCTCTTGGTCTATCCATCTATCTCTGGATGGTAAGATGAACTGAAGCTCAACTGTGTCCCCATCACATGTAATGAAGTCCAAAGAGCTGGGTGAACACTGCATCCCTGTTAGAAATAATCTGCTACAGAATACCATGTAACTGCACTATTTCCTCCATGAACACTCTAGCTATGGATGATGTAGTATAAAAAGATAAAATAGGTGAGAAGTGTTCCATCTTCGTTAGCCTATCAAATATCATGATAATCACATCATGTTGTCTTGAAGAGTTGGGTAAACCAACATGCAATAAGATATTATATCCCTGTTAGGATAGGGCTGGATGGAACACTCACTATCCCATGCTCTGGGTCTCACCTTGGCAAGACTCTTGGTGTCACTCTCCACCTTCTTAACCTATAGGCCCTAATGCTTGTTAGGCACCCTTGGTTCTCCTGGTCAATCCTACTATCATCACCATTTCCCTAACCAAGACAATCTTGGTACTCTCTTTGTCATTCTCTCCTTAGCCCTTAATTTTCCTAAAGGCTAGCTAAACCTCCAACCTTCACTATTTCATTGTAGGGGTGTGTGATGTCTTCCATGGCTTCAAAACCATCCTCCTAGGGTTCTTGATCATCCACCAATCTTCAATTCTCCATCGCTCTCACCAAACCCTATTCTAGGGTTTAAAAAGGGCTACTAGCCCTTGAGCCACAATTAGGCCTCCTAACCCGAGAAAAGTGGAAGTCACTCCAAAACCCTCCAAATGACCTAGGTTCTTTTCTTGGGGATTGTGTTTCCTATGGCCACACCTTGAATATTTTTGGGGTTTGGAGCCTTTATTGTTCGTACACTGCCCTAATCATGATCTTAGCACTTTTAGGCTTGTTTTAAGCCAAATTTTGACCTTTTGTTTGAATAGTCGGTTTATTCTTCCTCCATGCGGTCTTCCAGGGCTCCATCCTTCTTTCCAAGCCTCTGCAAGGCTTCTTGCATTCACTACACACTAGGTTTTCCAGGGAATTGATATCCCTACAACCTTAGTGCTTTGCACTCTTTGACTGTCCTAACCGGGCACTTTCAAGCTTGCTTAGGATTAGTCTTTTGCCTTATCTCTCTGACTCGTAAGGACTCCTAGACCTATACTATTTATAGGCATGTAGCTTAGCCTCAACCCCCATATACTATTACTGGGTATAGTGGAAGATAGAGGTCTAAGACTCCATGATTAACATTTTGCTGACTGATCAGAAATGAAAAGAAACAAAACTAACTAAGAAGAAACCTAGAAAATGATTAGACAACCTAATCACTGACCACAAAAATCTTGTAAGGTAATTATCACATGTGCCACACACTGCTCAGTGCCTGGAACCCTCCATTAACACACTAAAAGAGCTAAAAACCAGAAAATTTACAAGAACTTCATTGTTTTTCCAAATGAACTGTAAATTCCAAATGATACAAAACTTTTCCAACCTCAATTCTATTTGAGGTCCACCTTTTAGAGGTTCACAAAGTGGTTACTTCTCCCTTGGTCGGACATAACCACCACAATAGGCCAAAATTGCACAAATGCAACATTTTGGGCTTTATTTCCAACTCCTAGTGAATCCTAGTGAAAACAAGTTGTGAAACTCATCCTTTCTACCATGAGCTACCAATCCACCTTCCTCCTAACATGTTCTAACACCTCTAACACAAAACTAAAAGGTCAAGATGACCTTAAAACATCAAAATCACAAAATTTCATCTTAGGGTCACAAATTTGCCTAGTGTTACCTCATGCTTCCTAGGTGCTCCTGCACCTTTCTCCCCCTCTTTGTCCAAAGACTAAGGAATGGAAGGAGAGACCAATGATAGGTCAATACCAAACTTCTTGAACTGATCTTCTTGTACCCATTTGGCTTCTGATTCATGCTTTTTCTTCCACTTGATAATGTGCTCCATGTACACCTTATGTTGTGTAGCCTCTTCACTCTTGACTCCAAGATCTTCTCTGCCTGAGGCTTGTCTTGACTAGGTAAGGGTATATTGCTGATGTCCTTGAAGATCTCTTGATTTTTCTGATCCACATCATTGACTGTCCCCTTATACTAGATCAAATCAGCTACATTGAATACTGGAGAGATCCCTAGATCGGCAGGTAACTCCACCTTGTATGCATTCTTCCCATACTTGGCCAATACCTTGCATGGTCCTACTCATTTCATTTGCAACTTGGTGCACATTCCCTTCTGCAACCTTGACTTGTTAAGGTGGACCATGACATAGTCTCCTACTGTAAATTGCACATCCTTCATTGACATATCTGCCTTCTCCTTCAACTTTTGTGTAGCCTCAGTGACTGTCCTCTTTACCTGCTCCTGAATCTCCTTCATGGTTTGACTGAAGTTCTCTGCATGTCCACTTCTATGTTCCATAGCTCAAAGATCTCTGAGCTCACATATGCCTCTTGGGTGCATCCCATACACAACTTGAAAAGGACTCTTCCTTGTGGTCTGGTTCACACTATCATTGTAAGCATACTCAGCTTGTGAGATAACCATATCCCATGTCTGTCCATACTCCTTAGTTAGGCACCTTAGAAGATTACCTATCACCTTGTTAACCACCTCTGTTTGACCATCGGTCTGAGGATGGTAAGCTGATCCAAATGACAGATTGGTACCCAATCTACTCCATAGAGTCTTCCAAAAGTGACTCATGAACTTCGCATCTCTGTCAGAAGCAATACTTAAAGGTAGTCCATGGATCCTTACCACTTCCTTGAAGAAAATATGAGCTATGTAGCTAGCATCATGAGTAGTTTTGCAGGGAATAAAATGACTCTTTTTGCTAAATTTGTCTACCACTACATAGACACTGTCAAAACTGGTCTTGGTCTTAGGAAGGCCTACTGTAAAATCCATGCTCACACACTCCCATGGTCTGTTAGGAATGGGTAGGGGTTGATATAGACTAGCATTACTAGCTCCTCCCTTAGCTTTCATACACACAACACATTTTTCCACATACTTTCTAACATCTCTTGCCAACTTAGGCCAGTAATAGAATCTTTGCACTAGTTCTAAAGTCTTGTTGATGTCAAAATGTCCACCAAGATTTCCATTATGCTTTTCCTGAATGAGATTTTCCATCATTGACCCTCTTGGAACACATAACTGGTTCCCTTTAAACAATACCCATTTTTCAATGTATACTCTGAGTATTGGCTATGGAAATGGTTCTCAAAGTTAGAACATACCTTATAGACCTCTGAAAAGTCTTCATCTTCCCCATAGATTTCTTTAAAACTATCAATCCCTATGCTCTTCACTTGTATCTTCTGCACTGTCAACAACCTCCTGCTCAATGCATCTGCTATTTTGTTTAGTTGTCCCTTCTTGTGCTTGATGGTGAAGGTAAAAGCTTGGATGTATTCCATCCATTTCAAATTTTTATTACTCAACTTCTCTTGAGTGTTGATAAAGCTAAGTGCCTGATTGTCAGTAAAGACTACAAACTCCTTGGGTAGAAGATAATGCCTCCACTTCCTAAGTGATTGAACCAAAGCATAAATTTCTAAGTCATAGTTCCTCTTTGCTTCATTGAGCTTCTCACTAAAGAAGGCTATAGGCCTTCCCTCTTGACTTAGCACTCCTCGTACTGCCACTCCCCTTGCATCACATTCAACAGTGAACAACTTTTCAAAGCAGAACTGGGTTTGGTTGCGCTTTTGTTTCGGTTTCTCGACGCTTTCTACTTTTTGGGTGCGCTATTCGTTTTTCGCCTCGTTTGGTTGACTCTGGTGGACGCAAGGTTCTTCTGACTTTTCTTCGATTCGTCCCTGGATCTACCGCTGGTTGGTGGGCTGGTTTTGGATGTTCCATGCTTGGATCCATCTTCTGACGGATGTTGGATACCATTGCCCGCCTTGCTTCACGCATTCTCTGGATTGGTTGCAATATCTCTTGGCCTTCCGTTCGCTCACCTGTTTTAAATCTCTTCCTGCCCCGCTCGCCAGAATGAATATGTCGTTGTCGGGTCTTTCAGCATTCTGACTGTGCAGGTTCAGGTGCTTGCGGGGATGGCGTACTCTCGCTCATACATCCATCATTTGTTTTAAAGGTTGTTTTCCACTCATCTCCATCCTTGATTCTGATCTGATGGTATCCACTCTTGAGATCCAACTTGGTGAAGTACTGAGCTCCTCCAAGACAATCCATTAAGTCTTCAATCCTAGGGATAGGGAATCTATATCTGATTGTAATTTTGTTTATAGCTCTAGAGTCAGTGCAAAGTCTCCACTTACCACCTTTCTTGGTTGCTAAGACCAGTGGTACTACATGGGTTGATGCTCTTTTGAATCAATCCTTGTTCCAACAACTCTTGCACTTGTCTAGCTACCTCTAGATTCTGATCTGGTGTAAGCTTGTATGCTGCTTTGTTAGGCAATGATGCTCTAGGTATGAAGTCAATTTGATGACTTATGGCTCTCTTTGGTGGTAGAGTTGCAGGTGTACCATCACTTACAATGTCCTTGAACTGATCCAACAACTTTAGGACTGCTTCGGGTATGACTGTCTTTTTAGCCTTGTCTTCTTCTTTAGGTTGTAACGCCTTTTATCCTTCACCTTGATGTAGGTTGTCCAGGAACTCCTTCCACTACTCAACATGACACTTGGTGTCTTTGGTTGTCCCTCTTCTTCTTCTGACGGTGTTTGCGGCTTGAATCTTCCCATCCTTCTTGAATGAGATGGTGTTCTCTTTCCCATCATATATGGCACCTCTATCATATTTCCATGGTCTTCCCAATAGTAGATGGCATGCATCCATGGGTAACACATCACAAACTAACTTTTCCTTGTACCCTCCAATGGGAAACTCCACTGTTACTTGCTCATTTACTAAAACACTTTTCCCTTTGTTTATCCATGTGACCTTGTAGGGGTTAGTGTGGGGTACCTTCTCTAATTTCAGTTTCATTACTGCCTCCTCTGAGATAATATTGTCTGTTGAACTTGAATCTACTATGACCTTGCATACTTTACCAAGTATCTTGCACCTTACTCTAAATAGAGCTCTCCTTTGTTTGGTTCTTCCTTGACTGGTTGTCTGATCAAAACTCGCGAACATGGATTCTCTTGTTACCTCGGATGACTTGGGACTCATGGTTTCTTCTTGTGCATAAGCCACTCTTCTCATTGCTTGATGAAGATGCTTTCTATGGCACCTATAAGTAGGATGACCACTTGTCCACAATGGTAGCACTTTATATTAGCAGAGTTCGTACTGCTCCTTCCTGGTCCTCTTTCTCTGTTTGAACCTCCTCTAGAAGATGTTTCTTCTCCATGCTCTGTGATTTTACTCTCCTTGGTTTCTTTGGTCATTTCCTCTACCTTGGTAGCCACCTCCCTATCCTCTTTGATCTCTTTGATCTCTGCCTTTGCCTCTACCCTTAGAATCCTGGTCTTGTTTCCTCTTGCTTCTTTCCTCAATATTTATGGCCAATTGATAGCATTGGTGTACTATCTTGGGACTTAGAAGAGCCATCTCCTCTTGAATGTTCCATTTCAGGCCATTAAGATACCTAGCCACCTTGATACTTTCATCTTCTGAAACATTAGACCTCATACAAAGTTTTTGGAACTCCTTTGTGTAGGTATTCACATCTTGGTCTTTCTACCTTAGGCTTTGTCTCTTCTTGTGTAACTGAATCTCATAATCATCTGGCATGTATTCTTCCCTCACTTTGGCAACCATACCCTTCCAAGTAGTTATAGGCTGCTTTCCTTCCTTTTCCCTCTCTGTTTGAATGAATTTCCACCATGTCAAGGTAGAACCTCTTAATCTTGATTTGGCCACCTTAACCTTTTGTGCTTTCGTGACTCCATCACATTCAAAATGGTTTTCCATTCCCTCTATCTAGTCCATGACTAGATCAGCTTCCATTTTGCCACTAAATAGTGGTATGCCTTCAAGTGCCTTTGCACTCAAAGCCTTCAATGCCTTCAAGAAAGGCTCCTCTTTCAAAATAGGGTCAGGTTTAGGGGTCTTGTCTTCCTTTGCAACCTCTTCTTCCTTTGGTATCCTTCCTTCAAATTGCACGCTCCTCACTTCTTGTTCAAGTTGGGCTATTCTTTCCCTCAATAGTTTATTGTCTTCCTCCTGCTCTTCAACCATCTTGGCTAGTTCTGCATTTGTCACCATGATGGAAGAATCACTGGACTCAACCTCTGACATATATTATTCTATCCCAAATCTTTTACTTGCTCTGATACCAATCTGATAGGATAGGGCTGGATGGAACACTCACTGTCCCATGCTCTAGGTCTCACCTTGGAAAAACCCTTGGTGTCACTCTCCACCTTCTTAACCTATAGGCCCTAATGCTTGTTACGCACCGCTGGTTCTCCTAGCCAACCCTACTATCATCACCATTTCCCTAACCAAGCCAGTCTTGGTACTTTCTTTGTCATTCTCTCCTTAGCCCTTAATCTTCCTTAAGGCTAGCTAAACCTCCAACCTTGACTAATTCATTGCAGGGGTGTGTGATGTTTTCCATGGCTTCAAAACCATCCTCCTAGGGTTCCTGATCATCCACCTATCTTTAATTCTCCATCGCTCTCACCAAACCCTATTCTAGGGTTTAAAAAGGGCTACTAGCCCTTGAGCCCCAATTAGGCCTCCTAACCCAAGAAAAGTGGAAATCACTCCAAAACCCTCCAAATGAACTAGGTTCTTTTCTTGGGGATTGTGTTTCCTATGGACACACCTTGAAGATTTGTGGGGTTTGGAGCCTGTACTATCCATACATTTCCCTAATCATGATCTTAGCACTTTTAGGCTTGTTTTAAGCCAAATTTTGACCTTTTGTTTGAACAGTCAGTTTATTCTTCCTCCATGCAGTCTGCCAGGGCTCCATCCTTCTTGCCAAGCCTCTGTAAGGCTTCCTGTATTCACTACACACCTGGGTTTGCTAGGGAATTGACACCCTTGCAACCTTAGTGCTTTGCACTCTTTGACTATCCTAACCGGGCACTGCCAAGCTTGCCTAGGATTAGTCTTTTGCCTTAGTTCTCTGACTCGTAAGGAATCCTAGACCTATACTATTTACAGGCATGGAGCTTAGCCTCAACCCCCATAGACTATACACGAGGTATAGTGGAAGATAGAGGTCTAAGACTCCATGATTAACAGTTTGCTGGACTGATTAGAAATGAAAAGAAACAAAACTAACTAAGAAAAAACCTAGAAATGATGAGACAACCTAACCACTAACCACAAAAATCTTGTAAAGTAATTATCACATGTGCCACACACTGCTTAGTGCCTGGAACCCTCCATTAACACACTAAAAGAGCTGAAAACGAAAAAATTTACAAGAACTTCATTGTTTTTCCAAATGAACTGTAAACTTCAAATGATACAAAACTTTTTCCAACCTCAATTCCAGTTCGAGGTCCACCTTTTAAAGGCTCACAAAGTGGTTACTTCTCCCTTGGTCGGACATAACCACCACAATAGGCCAACATTGCACAAATGCAACATTTTGGGCTTTATTTCCAACTCTTAGTGAATCCTAGTGAAAACAAGTTGTGAAACTCATCCTTTCTACCATGAGCTACTGATCCAGCTTCCTCCTAACATGTTCTAACACCTCTAACAAAAAATTGAAAGGTCAACATGACCTTAAAACATCAAAACACAAAATTTCATCCTAGGTTCACAAATTTGCTTAGTGCCACCTCATGCTTCCTAGGTGCTCCTGCGCCAATCCCACTTCCACTTTGGTACTAAATGTGGTTGCAAAAGCCCTGCTAGATGCTAGTTTTTATCTTTCACCCGTTGACACTCAAGACATCATGTAGCATAATCCACAATATTGTGCTTCATCCCTGGCTAGAAATACAACTAACATAGATCTGCATACATCTTCTTCACCCCTAGATGGGTTGAATAAGGTACATAATGTGCTTCAGTTATGACCAAGGTGCGAAGATCACCTGATGAAGGAACCTATGTGGGTCCCATGTGCCTCAATATCTCATCTGAATCTAAAGAATATCTTGAATACCTGCCCTCAAGGGGTCTACCTGCCTCAACCTCTGTCCTAACCTCCTGATACCAACTATCCACTAAAAGGGCAGAAGGAATATGACTCTGCAAATCTACAAAAAGAGTCAACTCAGATATCTCATGTCTCCTACTAAGGGAATTTGCTACGACATTCTCCTTTCCCTTGATATACTTCACCTCGAAGTCATATTCACAAAGAAACTCCATCTGACGCCTCTACCTAGCATTAAGGTTGGGCTGGATGAAAATATACTAAGGGCTTATGTGATCATTGTGCAACTCAAACCTATGGCCAAGAAGGAAATTCCTCCATCTTGTCAATGCATGAACAATTGCCACTAACTCAAGATCATGCATGGGATAGTTTAGCTCAAGATCCTTGAGCTTATGTGACTCATATGTAATGACACGACCCTCCTACATCAACACTACACCTAATCCCTCCAAGGATGCATCTATATAAACTACAAAGTCCCATGTCAAATCCGCTATCACAAGTATTGGTGCACTAGTTAGTTTCTCCTTAAGATCCTAAAACACTGCCTCACACTTCTCTAACCACTCAAACCTCTTCCCTTTCCTCTGAAGGGAGGTGGTAGGATAGCCTATCCTCAAAAATCCCTACAAAAAATGCCTGTAATAACCCACTAGCCCCATAAAGCTATGTATCTATGCCACATTCATGGGTATAGGCTAATCTAAGATCACTTGGATCTTTGCAGGATCCATTGAAATACCTTCCCTTGAGATCACATGACCAAGGTATTGGACCTTAGTCTTGAAGAATTCACACTTTGATAGGTTAGCATAAAGGAGATTATCTCATAAGCATTGTAATACCTGTCGTAAATTTTCCTCGTGCTCTTCCACTATCCTAGAGTAAATCAAAATGTCATCAAGGAACACAAAGAAAAATCTTTCTAGGTATGTACAAAATACCCCATTCATCAAACTCATGAGCATAGAGGGTGCATTTTTCAACCCAAATGGTACTAGTGTGAACTCATTGTGACTATACCACATTTGAAACGTTGTCTTATGGATGTTTGATTCAAAGATACGAAGTTGATGATATCCTGATTTAAGATTAATCTTTGAAATGATCATGGTACCCTTGATCTGGTTGAATAGATCATCAATCCTAGGAAGTGGATATCGATTCATGATGGTCAACTTGTTCAAATTTTGGTAGTCAATACATAACTGAAGTGAACCATCCTTCTTCATGAAGATAATTTGTGCTCCCCATGGAGAGAGACTAGGGTGAATAAAATTTTTCTCTAACAACTCCTCAAGCTGGGAGTGAATCTCTTTCAACTCCTAGTTGGTGATGTGATAAGGAGCTCATGAAATAGGTTTCGATCTAGGTACAAGGTCTATCTTGAAGTCTATATCCCTTTGAGGTGGCATCCCTGGAATCTCATTTGGAAAAACATTAGAATACTCTTGAAGAATGGGGTTACTATCAAGAGAGACTTTCTCCTCTCCACCTCCTAAATCCAAATCATCCACTATAACAACAAATAATTGGCAACCCTGATGCACAACCTCCTCAACTGCATAGCTGAGATGACCCTCAAGGAAATTGGCCTCTGAACTCCCACTATCTCTACTACTCTTCCAGATGCCTCAATGCATTGAATCAACTTAAGTCAAAAATCTATGACCGCACTATGCGCCTCTAACCAATCCATCCCTATGACAATGTCATAAGAACCCAAAGGAATAACTTAGAGGTCCAATGTAGTATGAAGAGTTCCAACCTCCAATCTACAATCTGGTACAAGGGAATGGGATGTAACTCTCGCACCCAAGGCTAACTCAACTTGCCACCTATTGACTTGCCTTACCACAACCAGTCTACATCTTGTCACAACAAAAGAGGAAATGAAGTAGTCTGGTGCTCTTGAATCAAACAAGATGGTAACTTGGTTGCCTAAAAACATACCATATGTCTCAACAATGGTACCTTGATGCTTTGCCTAGTGGTTATCAACCGCTGCAAAAAAGTGATGCCCTCGATCAACATCACCAACTATTGGCTCAAATGCTACTGGTCCCTAAGAAAACCTAGATGTTCCCCTATTGGGACACATTCTAGCTATATGACCTTGTTGGCCTCATGCAAAATGCTAAGTACCTTTGCTATAGCCCCTGCCTCCAGGTGGTGTGCTAGACTGCTACGCACTACCCCTGAAGGTGGATTGATAACTCTAAGCTGGTTGATCAAGGCTGAAGCATTTAATATGCCTCCAGTTCTTGTCCCTGTGCCTTTGTTGGAAACCTTTGCATTTCCTCTGAGATACCTATTGCTGCTACTAGTTCCTACTCTACAATGGTCCTTGTTGAGCTCTGGAAGGTGCACCTCCCTGAGACTGACCTCCTCAAGTACTAGACCCCACTGCTGAACTGTTACCTATCTGCACACCCATGTGGCCTTCCAGTTCCAAAGCCATATTCTCCTCTACTAGGCGTTCCTTCTCCACCGCTACCTCCATGGTCTTGGGTTTGAAAACCCTCACACCTCTACTACGATGGGCATTTAAGCCCCTGAAAAATGGTGGACCAACATACCCTCATCATCTCCTAACCTGCATACTATTTGACCTCATAGAATCATCGCTCGTACTGCTCAACTGATAAGGCCAACTGATGTAAGGCATGAAACTCATCACCTCAATGCTGATGCTAGAGCTCAGATAGGAAACAAGCTCTGAACCACTCTAAGAAGATCTCCAAAGATACAGAGTTTATTTCAATGTGGAGCTTCTTCTCCTCCAACCTCCACCATGTGGACGTGAATCCCCATAGATGCATGATAGTGCATCACACTTTGGTATTGCTACCATAAGGATGCATCACAAAAAACCTATCCAAGTCTATGAACCATGTCTTAGCCTCTAACCTAGTTCATGTTGCATCATACAATGGTGGATGTGCCCTGAGTGAATCCCTTATATGCATCTTTGGCTGAGGTAGAACTTCCCTCTTAGTAGGGTTACCCTAAACCACGACCTGCCTCAAACCAAGGAGTGCCAATGCCTCGTGAAGAGCTCTACATGCAACTTCAACCCCTTGAAACATTCTCAGATTCTTGGTTTTCTTCCTAATCTAGTATAATAGGAACATCAGGAGGAGAGTCATGCTGACTCTCATTGTGACCACCTACATAACAACTTTTGCGCCCTCTACCTCTTTTGTGTCTCGAAGGCATAATCCTATACAAACACATCAAGGTATTAGGTACTGTTCACAACTTAAAATCTACACAACTAAAAGCTTAATGGGTTCATCATAATCCTAGAGTACCTAGTGTTTCAACCTGGGCTCTAATACCATGTGTAATTCCCCACCACACAACCTTAGGGGAATTTGTAATTTACTACTCAAACGTACTAATTTTTTTTTGTTTAAGTACAATTAACATGCAAGTTCACTACCCATTTACAACAACCCCTAATGTTACAAGACTGTGTTTACTTAAACCCAAACAAGAAACATGAATAGAAACCATAACATTTAATTATTTATAAAATTAAATAAAAATACATTACATACATGAGAAATTACATCAAAGCATAAGAGATACCACATGTTTCCAATAATATAATTTAAAATATGATTACAACTCTCATTCCCTAAATGAGGTAAATCCAATAAGCATGATTACATATTACACAATTCCACCTTGATACAAATGAGGGGTAATAAAATTACAATAATAATTGAAAAGAATAAAGCATGAAAAGAAAGTGGATCCCACAAGCTCTCCAACTAGAAATCTCGTCCATAAGGAAAAAAGGATGACCCAACGGATTAATGTGCATGTTGCACCCAACCTTGTGGTACCTAAAGGCTCACCCTGCATGTTAGGAGATAGTAACAAGGATTCCTAGGAAATACCATCTACCTCTGGACATTGGCTACTCAAAATTGAAATAAATTAAATAAAAGTATGTCACATAACACAATGGTTACAATGCTCCAGAGTTAAATAATCAATTGTGTCACTGATACAAACATATTGCTGACTTAGGAGAAGTGTCATCACAATGTCACATGGGATATCTTGGTAAGTCTTCCTAGGTTCTGACCCCCATCTTGGGATATCTAAGAAACCTCTAACGACTCTCGACCCCTCATGAAAACCAATGTGAAATCAGTTATCTCTCGTAAAGATGAGATACCAATCTTGTCATTCCAGGCCTTCTCATCCCATCCCAAGTCTATACAAGCCCTTGCATCCATGAGCGAGGAAAAATTAATCTTTTTAAGTGTTTGATACAACCTAAACCTCTAATAAGTTTATTTATGTTATCACTTAATTAACTAACTTACAAAGAGTTACCCTGACACCACTTTGTGTTTCATCCCTCACTGCAAGCCACTCCTCTAAGACAACACGTGGAATCACTCCACAACCCAAGGGTACACAAGTGTGACCTAAGGATATTTAAAATCCCTATACATGACATGAAGCCAACATATCTTGTTCGTGATAACCGGGTATTTAACTGGATCCAACAACATGCACTACCCAAGGAAAAACAAAGGTTGACTAACACATTAAGACAACCCCTGATATCAAAAGAAAACCCAATCTGGAAGACTTACAAAACATAAAACTCAATTTTCCCAACATCACAAAAGAGGGGGATTTCATAATGGAAAGATAAAATAGGAAAATCATTATCCTACTTTAGGATTTCCTAAATCCAAGCAAGGTGATAAAATATTGCATGTAATTAAAGAAAATAATTCAGATTACTTGCCACTACTCAAAAGTAATTAAAATTACAATTACAATATTGAGGAATTTAAAACTAATAATTTAACTCCTTGTTTCTCCAATTACCCATAATAATAAAAATCAACTTTTCAAATATAGTCATTTATTGTAAAGTCCATTTTATTTCAATCTATGATAATAGAATAATCATTTTAAAATTCATCAATTTAAATATATGAATATTATTTAAATATATATTTTGAAAAAAACATTTTTTTATACTGCAGCTAATTAAAATAAATTCCTATTATTTAAAATATATATAATATATATATTTTATATATAAGATATATTATATATAATATATATATATTACATAATATATATAGTATAAAATAATATTAATAAATAATTAAAAAAATTAAAATTAAAATTTAAAAAAAAAAGAATTCTTTTCTTGGCCCCGCGAGCCCCCAAAGGGGAAGGGGACGCAGCCACATGCTGCGCCTAGCCTCCCCTATGGAGGTTGTTGCTGCCACAACAATGCCCCTCCACTAGGGCATGGCTATGCATCCATGGTTGCGGCCTCCCCCAAACCATAAAATATTTTTTTTCATTTATATTTCATTTCAAAAATAAAACCCCCTCCCATGTTTTGCATAAAAAAAAATTTGTGCAGAATATTTTTTTAAAAAACAACATTTCCAGAATGCACAAAAACATATTTATAATATATATACATATATATTTATAACTATATATATAAATTTCCATTTAACAATCAAAATGAGCAATTTTTTTTCTATAGAAAAAATATACAGCAAAAAGGATTTTCAAGCATAAATTCTTAATTTCTAATTCACAAAAGAAATTCCTTTTGTTCATCTTTCAATTTTCTATTGTTTGAATCTTTCTTTGTTTTCTTTTTCCATGATTTCAATAGAGGTTTTCAGATTTGTTTACAACCAAGTTTTCAAATTGAAAAATTAAAATTTCAAAGAATTTAAAACAATAAAGAACCTGTGATCTTGAAGTTTGAAGAAACAATTTGATGTTGAGCTTCTTGCCAATTCAAAACTGCAGATCTCCTTCCAAGTCTCCACCTTCAAATTCAAGATTGAATCCAATTAGAACAAAACCCTCTTTTTCTTTCTTTTTACAGCAATATCTCTCCAAAAATTCAAATTCAAAACCAAAATCCCAAAATGGAATGGCTCTCATAAGGTTTTTTCCCCCAAATTTAGTCAACTTCTCTAAAATATACCATCCACCATAGTTATTTCATTTTTGGAGATTTAAAAAAAATAAAAATTTGAAACCAAAATTTCTTTCCAAAAGAATTTCATACATTTAAAAATTTCTTTTCACAAAAAGAATTTAAAACTTAAAAAAAAAATCTTTTCAAAAAGAATCTAACACTTTTAATTCCAAGATGGATAACTTAATTCAATTCCTCACAATTAATTTATTTAATCAATAAAATAAATCTAATCCAAGATTATATTATTTTATTAATTAAATTAAATTAATTAATAAAATAAATAGCATTTCTAACATTACAACCACATATTTTTAATCATCAATTTAACTACACAAGCCATTTATTTACCTTTATAATTTGAAATTAAATAAAAAACAAGGTGAAATGGACAACATTAAAACAACTAAACTAGACTACAACCTGACAACACACTATGACCAGGGTGATGACTTGGCACGGAAAACCTAGCTACTATCTCCCAATTGATTACTGTTGGTCAATGGACACGATCAACCCTATGAAATCAGGTGGACTCGATGTTTTATACCTATCAACTTGTGAACAAAGAGTACATCGAACATATATATATATATATCGTTATAAGACACACCGTGAAGAGGAAATACCAAAATCGTAGGCCACTTGTAAGTGAGTGATACAATCCTATCCCCTTCACCAATATAGACTTAATAATTGACGAGTTTAACATCAATAATATAATCAAAAGCATAAAGCATCATTAATTAAATATCTGCTACGCTAATTCAAATCATGCCATAATGATAACATTAGAGTAAAATTCCATCACATCAAAATATAACATTCACATCACTTAATAGTTTGCGGTCAAATAGTAACCAAGTACCTTAGGCAAAGTATTAATAGAACAAAGCATAACAAAGATAAAACATTTTCTGATCAAAAGAGCCAAAATGGAGGGGCACTACAATATTTGTTTGGCTAAAAAAAATGACACAGATAACTTGGAGTAGAATATGCATATCCTAAACAAAATATTGGAGTAGAATATGGATATCCTGAACAAAATATTGGATTAGAATATGCATATGTTGAACAAAATATCTTTTCACTGTTAATTACATCTAATCTTGGCCGCTAGTCAAAATATCAACAAAATTTGTACTATAAATTGATATTTTATTGAAATGGGACCCATATAAAAAGAAATCAATAGAAATGGGAAATGGGTCCCATATTTGACAATAAATAATTTATATATTCACATATTTTTTATTAGTAATATTATTGTGTTGTAACTTGAACTATTTATGAATGATAATGTTACATAGAATCCATTTTATTTGTATGATTGATTATACGCCTTGCTTAAAAGTTACTATATATCTCCATAATCTCAATAATATTTAAAATATGAAATATCCTAAAATTTAAAGAGATGTAAAAACCAACAAACCGCGTCAATTATAAAACTATATTAAAAAAAAACAATTTTATTATGAATTGAAATATTTAAAAACCATATTAATAAATCTTAAATGAATTATATAATATTTGAGTTTTTCTAAAATATTATAATACCATAATTAAAACAATATCAAGTTAACTATAGAACCATCTATTAAATATTTGATTGGCTAAAAAAAATGACACAAATAACTTGGAGTACGAATATGCATATCTTGAACAAAATGTCTTTTCACTTTAATTGCATTTGGTATATCTGCATAATCTCAATAATATTTAATATATGAAATAACCTAAAAAGTAAAGAGAAGTCAAAAGAAAAAACATGTCTCAATTATGAAACTGTATTAAGAAAACACAATTTAATTATGAATTTAAAATTTTAAAAATTCAATTAATAAATCTTAAATGAGGGTATGTGCAGGATCATGATGGGCCAAAAAGTCACTGATGACATTTTTTAAACCCAAAATTAGTGAAACAAAAAGGAATTTTAAAGGAGATTCTTAGCTTTCTGCCAATATAAATTATCCTTTACTTTGAATTTAATAAATAATTATTATTCATTTTCTATTTGAATTCGACTAAAGTCCTTATTGATAGGCTAATTGAAAAAAACTATATACTTTCAAATGGTATCACATTTTTTGAATCCAAAATATGCATCACATTCTATGCTTTGCATACTATAGGATTAAAAAAGAAAAATAAAAAATGAATTTCATGAAGTTCTGACCAAGTTAAGGTGGTCAAACATATGAGTTTTTATATTTTTTAAAAGTTTTAATAAAAAATTCATAATTAATTATTTACTTGGAAAACAATTACAAAAAAATATGTATCACATCAATAAATGATTCATCTACTTATATGTAAAATCTTATAAAAAATAATTATCACTTTATTGTGGTTAGGGTGGTCATACAGACACCTACTTCTTATGTTTTCCCTGAAATTTAAGTACCACTACATTGAAATTTCATATTTTCACCAAATATATATATATATATAAATAAACCTAGTAGTTTAGAAACTACATTAAATTTTCTATAGATTCTATTCTTACCTATTTTTGAAATAATATACATAACTTATTAAATTTTTTATGCCGAGTTGGCTATCTTTGATTTTTTTGAATTTTTTTCATGATGATCCTCCACATGCCCATGAATTATATAATATTTGAATCTTTTTAAAATATTATAATACCATCATTAAAACATTATCAATCTCACTATAGAACCATCTATAAAACTATTTCATTTAAAAAAAAACCAATAGTGGAATTTCTTTAGAATAAGCAACGATGCATTAATCTATGCTAGTTGTAGACACTAAAAGTTGTCCTTGCTTGCATAATTAAATAACTTGAATTATTCAATTATCCCCTAAGGTCATATTCTTCTATTAGTTAAATAATTCTAAATTATTGAATTAATTTATTTTCTCCTTATTCCTCCTTGGTGAATTAATTAAATTTTACTTATTTAACTATGTCACGGATTAATTCTCTTTTCCTCTATAATTCAATAAATTCCATTTTTTTTTTATTGATAAGCTATACTTGTTTAATGAGGGGTAGGAACCATAATTATAGTTTTCATTATTTTAGCTTAATGGTCTTTTTATCATATTCTTTTGACACACATAACCCTTCCACATTTCTTATTTTTTGTCCTCGCCACATTTTATTTTCTGGTGCGTAGATGTAAAAACCGATGCTCATTTCTGGTTTGTGTCATGCCTCACAAGTTATCCCTCTCAGCCACTCCTTAATAGTTTGTTTCACATGAAAGCCCAAGATGACACTTCAGTCATTCATACCTCTTCTCACCTTGATCCTCCACTGGTTTTAATTTATTTACTTTTTTATGAAGTGGTATTCTTCTTGAGATGGGAACTTTGGCTATGTGGCTCTTCCTTGCCATTATTTCATGTTACTATTTATGACATTGTGAGCTATTTTACCTACTTGTTTTATAGGTAGTTTCTTGGAATTATTCTTTTTAATTTATTTACTTTTTTTATGAAGTGGCATTCTTCTTTTCCTCGTTAGCATTATCATTGTGCATGGCTAGATCTTCTGCTTTTGAGTGTTGTTTAGAATTTCTTGATGGTTTCAATTTACCAGTTCCATCCTACTTGTGAATTTTGCCGTGGTACTCATTACTCTTCATGCCTATTTTTCCTTAACTATTATGAAGGGTTTTTTTTTAATTTTGATATGTTTTTCACCATGGATTCTACTCTGTTTTACCTTACCAGTTCTTGGCCCCAGGTTACATTTATGGGTCTTGCCACTAATTGGAATTTGCGAGTGCTATTTGCTAAGAAGGATAAACTATCTTTGAAGGCCACCAAACTAATTTTAGGGAAGTGCTTCCTCATGTTCCAAGGGAAATATCGTTTGAATACCACTATCAATTTTCATTTTGTTAGTTCCCTACTAGATCTTCATGTGTCAAAGGAGATGGTATTCAAATTTTCCAAGATAATTTTTAAGGATTTTCTGTTAGATGGGCTCAAAACTATTTTGGTGAGAGCCTGTTTAGGCGAAAGAATGTTGGTTCAAAAAAATGGCACCATTGTTGATATTCTTCCCTTTATTTTAGATGAGCTAGATTTTGCATACTTGCATCATTTCTTCCTCGCCAAGGCTAGTTACGAATTCCTCAAATGTCACCTCTAGTTGATGTCAATGTCTGATAATCAATGGGTCCCCAAGTTTATTGAGTTTGAGAGCTGCTTCAAGTTTTAAGATAGTAGGTCACAATATTATGAAGATTACACACTTTTACCTATTTATAAAAGGATTTTTTATATAAATCCCTTTTTGTAATTTTTCTTGTCTTCATATTCATCTAAATATGTTTATATTAAAGGAATAGGGTTTTTTAGATTTATTTTTTAAATGACTTAGCTGCTACTCTACTTTATATTTTGGGGTATCTTCCAAACAAACATATTGCAATTTCAGTTTAACTAAAACCATTTACATGATGAATTTTATTACCTAAATATATGATAAGTCTTTAATAATACATTTATGCTCTCGATTTTTCTTTTATGCTATTATTTTATTAGGTAATTATAAAATGGACACTCTTGGGAGTTTAAAATGTCTTTTCTAGTTTATTTTATGTGTTAAATACTACCATTCTTTAATTTGTAATCCTTCTATTATTATTGGTAGTACTTACTGATTCTCAGGAAAGGTTGTTTTCTTTAATTTAAATTGTATTCATGTTTATTTAGTGATGATTCACTTGTGCAAAGAGCTTCACCCAAGTTTAGGATCTAATTTTATTGCTATTGGATAATGATCATGCTCTTGTTGTGTCGTTCCATTGATTATTGATTCTGGTGTTTATTTATTTCCTCAAAATTAAAGGATAATCCACTAGTTTTGTTAGCTTTATATACTCATACACATTTTTTTATATATCCATTGTGTTCATCTAAGAGTTATGTTTGATACTTATTTGGTTTATTATAGGGTCACTTCCAAGAATTAATTTTAAAATGTTACTATTAAATTTCCCTTTATATGATGAATTTGTAGATATGACAAATTAAATGTAACAACCTATTCCTAAATATTCCTTATTTAATAAATATTGTAAATGACACGAGAATATACTCCAAATTTAAGAGACATAACTAGTGGCTAAATTTAATTGTAGCTAGACATGTCCATTAAAATGAGTCAAAGATTCTTATATTATCTTCAAAAGTAAAATTACAATATCATGTTCACTTGGAACCAAAGGCAATAATATCATTTCAAGGTACAATTCTCATCAAGTACTTAATGATAGTTACATCAAGTTACAGTATAGACTATATCAGTTTGGTGAAAATTAAGGTTCTTCTTCATCACTCACCTCTACTGGTGGATGAGAACATGGTTGAAGTTCTTTACCGCCCAACCATGAAGCTTATGCTTCCCTGATATTCTTCTAACTTGAAGAATTCTTGACCCTACATGAAGTGTTTAGCAACAGAATAATCCACAAGGTTGAATCTAGTGCATTCCCAACATCAACATGAAAATTCTATCTTGTATGCTATAAAAAGAAAGTTCAAGATCTATGCTAGGAATGGTAGAGAGTGAAATCATAGAGCACATTCATGCATACATAATGAACAATGTTGCTTTTCCAAGCATAAAAGTGTCTTGTAACAACAATAAATGATAGGTTATGGTAAAGAAAACCTATACTCTCTGACCCATTTTGGCACCTATCCTAGAAGTAACTTTCTACTAAATAGGTATCTACCCTCTAGTAAAACCTACCCATAGATGCCCCAGTCAATTAAGGTATCACTAATCCATTTCAATATTCAAATTAATTATGGAGAGCCTTAAATGTAAATCAAAATGTAAGTAAGCTTAATATGAAAAAAATAGATTTATGACTTGTGTATTAATTCATCATTTAGTCACTTCATTCTTGAGACTAATTTCTACTTATCATCTTAAGCATTTTGCATTAAAATAAATACTTACTAAAGAAAAATAAATAAAAGAAGGTATGCCACAAGTATGTTTATGTACATAGACAAATCCTATGTGCATACACATATATGTGCCTACTTATGCTTGAATTTGTGCATACATTCTAAAAAAAATACATTAATGCAGATTTGTGAACATAGATAGTATTTTATTTGACCTTCCATTATCAAGTGACCAATACAAGCCTTACAGTTTCATACATTCTATTTGAGCATGCATATACTATTTCGTTCTAAACAAATAGAAAACTAGTTGTTTGCTTGAGTACATTTTTGGCTTAAAAAATAGTATTTTTCCTATTATATAGTTATAAGCATATTGTTCACAGATGCACATTTATCATTTAACACATATAAATCAAACAGAGTTGCAATGTAATAGAACATTCATATTCTATGTTCTACAATTAATCTTTAAGAGAATAACAATATTATCACTCCTTGTTATAGAATCTCTAGTCGTTCTTATAAGAAATGATGATTTTAACAAGAAAATGATTCACAATTAGTTAGACAAATAGGGTGATCCCACAAGGTTGGTTTACAATTTCTAGGAGACTCTATTTTTTGTTGAAATAAATTATTTTTAGAAAATATAATGATTTAAGCCTTAAAAATTTTCATTTAGAGCATTCCAATTGAAGATGATTTTATCAAAATACTTTATATCAAACCCCCTTTGATAAAAATCCACTAGTTTTAAACCATACCTATAACAAAGTCTCCTTTACACCTATCAAAATGTTGATAAAAAACTACTTTTGATTTACCATTTGGGGGATCAAATGAATTCATTTAACATTTATTTTTTGTAAGTATGTAGTCCTTATTATAAGCTTCCCAAACGTATAATTTTAAATAAATTTAATTTTATTATTATGTTTATTTTTTATTTCTTGTGAATGTATGTTTCTCACCAAAAATCAAGCTCTCTCTTCTGCACATGTGGAAAAATAGAATATTATATAAAAAAAATAAAAAATATGAGTGCACCAAATATTGAAGTCCTTGATCTAACAAAAAAATAAAAAATTGAATTTCAATACATGCAAAAAAATTTATGTGTTATACAGTCCAACTATGTCTGAATTGTAATTGGTTTGACTTGGAAACTTGATTAAGGAATTTCTTTTTAATAAAACACTATGAAACCACTTGGAAGCACTAGATATCATAGTTGCAAATCTAAATTTTTTTAAAAAAATGAATTTTATCCTTCATGGAAAAAAAATGTGTTATACGATGAGCGTCACTCCTTAAAAATGGTGTTTACTAAAAAGATGATATGTGTAGGATCATGATGGGCCAAAAAGTGGTGATATGATGGGTATGTGGCTACGAATTTATTTTTACCCAAAATTGATGAAATGAAAAAGGTTTTTAAAGGATATTCTCAGCTTTCCACCAATATAAATTATTTTTACTTTGAATTTAATGAATAATATTATTCATTTCTATTTTGAATTATGACTAAAGTCCTAATTAATAGGTGGTTGAAAACATTTATAGCTTCAATGGTATCACATTTTTTGAATTTAAACATGCATCAAATTCTATGCTTTGCATACCTATAGGATTAAAAAGGGAATTTCATGAAGTTTTACCAAGTTAAGGTGGTTAGACATACAAGTTTTTATATTTTTAAAAGTTGTGATAAAAATTCATAATTAATTATTTATTGGAAAAAATTACAAAGAATGTCGTGACATGAGACATGAGTCCTCAATTATATCTAAAATATTAGCAAATATTATCATTTTATTATGGTTAGGGTGGTTTTTATTATGGTTAGGGTGGTTAGATAAAGACCTATTTCTTATTTTTTTCCTTGAAATTTAAGTACTACTACATTGAAATTTCAAATTTTCACCAAAAGATTTAAAAAAAAAAAAGCCTAGTAGTTTAGAAACTACATTTGATTTACTACAGATTATATTCTTACATATTTTTGAAATAATATAGATAACTTATTCAATTTTTTATGTCAAGTTTCCTAACAATGATTTTTCTAAATTTTTCACCACTTAAGGGCCTATTTTTTCATGATGATCCTACACATACCCAAAACTAGTTTTTGAAGAAGATGGAAAAGGAACTGCAATCTGATTCCAATTTTTTTTTTTAAATATATTTAGAATCTATAGACAAAATGTCATAAATCATTAGTTTGCATCATCTTCAAATTCCTCACAATTTAGCCACTATAGGTGCTCGAAAGTGAAGATTTAGTTAGAAAAAATCAGTTCAATGTCTAGTTTGGCCAAAAATTATAAACCAATACTATGGGATTACCCAATAGTATGATTCTTTCACATTTTACAAAAAATATTTAAGTAAAAACATGCCTTGTATCAAGCATATAGAACAGTATGACAATTTTCAAAAGGAAATATTATTGCTCAACAAACCATAATATCAAGCTATTAACCATCCCCTAATGGTCAAGATCATTATAATTATATTAAAAAAAATTCCTATGCACTTTACTATCTATTCAATGCTGACAAGGATACTCTACATAGTGACTTTATTTCATTTATACATGGTTTCTCCATTCATCATCCTCACGAAGGGGTCCAATTTATAGCAAGATAGCCTATATTCATTCAAGACTTGCAAATAATGAACACAACCCTTCCCATTTGAAGTTGTCATCCCATTTAATACTAGGAATTTGATAGGAAATATATGAAAATACTACATTTAGGGGTCATCACTTCCCCTGGATCATAATCGATTCCAATCATGGAAATGATGAAATACTTATATAGTCATTAGATTAATTCTGATAGCCCTACAAGCTTAACATTTTAACCATAATATGAGTTTATGTCTAGCTCTTGTAGCATTACAAGCCTTGACATCCACTAAGGTGGCAAAAAATCTTATGAAATAAATCTACAGGGTTAGAAACCCTCTTCTAAGGGAATCCTTAAATTGATCCCCAACACTATTTATTGATAGTGAAATTATAAAATAAAAGATGCAATGTATACAAATTCCACTTGACTGGCACACTTATGAGAGATACCTCAAGGAAAATCCACCTGAGTTTATCACTCAAAGGCGTGGCTTAGCTCATAGAGCTAGCCACATTACTTCTTAAAGAATGATCTTATACATAATGTAAAAAGGCAACCCACAAAGGTTGACATTAAGCCATTCGGCCTAAGGCCATGGCTTCTCACAAAAAAATGAAAGTGATGGTATACAAATTTAAAATTTGTTATCTTTCGATATTAAATAGGGAAATATGGGAATAAAAACAAGTTTAAATTGGAATGATTTAGATTACCTCAATATTTAATCGATTAAGCTTCCCCTAGCTTTTTCCTTTGAGCTCCTATGCTTTTTCCTCCAATTTTACTTCGCCACACTGCTTGTTTGTTATTCAAGAATGAAAAAAAAAACCCTATTTGCATGCCAAGGGTGGAGGCATTATGGCCTAGCCTCTAGCCATTACACAATTCAAATTTCACCATTAAGTTCATGGCAAGCATTACTTCCACCTTTGTAGTTGTTCTTAATTATCAACCCGATATTAGTATGCTATCAATTATTATTGAATTCAACACATATACATTTGAATAAGAATTCAAATATACATATATTTATATATATATATGTATATATATATATATATATATATAATTATTATATATATAAATATACATATATATTTATTTATTTATTGATATTTTTGTGTTTATTTAAATGATTCTCATGCTTATTTACCATACTTTCTACATTTGCATACACAAATATATATATATATATATATCATATATATTTACTTCCATGCGTAATTGTTTGTTGTGGTTTACGATTTCCATACAATATTATTTTCAATAGAGAACATAAATTCAAATTCAAGCATCTATATATATGTAAGTGTGGAAAATGTAAACAAACTACAATTAAATACACCCCTTAATGAAACATTGCATCAAGATTAATCATCAATTAAACTAATTTAAAATAGAGAAAATCCTGAAAGTGTCCCATTGTCTCCTATCTCCAAAGATTTATTAAGCTACAAAAGCTCTCAGATTTGTAAGCACTGTAAATGTTTAAAATGCCTATCTAGAGAATGTAATGGATGTTAAATGCAATGATGTGATGATTCCTAATGATTTCTAAATAATATGATGCTACTATAAATGAAATATGATGGATGAAAGCTACAGTAAAAAGAAACTATGATGTTCCAGCTGTGATATGCAATCTACTGATGCCATGCTACTATGATGATACTAAGATGCTAATGCTAAATGATTGCTTGGTTGCTTGAGTACTAATTCGAGTAGAGTAAGTTTGCATAAAAGATGATGATTCTCGGATGATTTTGATGCTTTAGAAGGCTGTCTTTATAGATTCTCAGCAGCACATTTGCACAGGGGTAACACAACAGAGGCTAAGATTCAATATGGAGATTTGAATGGTATGAGAAGACAAGGTGGAGCTGATCATGGAGGATTGTTCCTTCCCATGAAAATACTAGGCAAGATGAGAGGATTTCCTACAGGTTTGTCCTCGAGGCTCTTCCTGTGAATGGCAGTTAAATTAATTAGATTTAAAAAATCTAATTTTATTGGTGAGTGAATAGAGGGATTTGATTTATGCTTTTATTTAAATATTTTTTGTTTATTTAAATTCAGCAAAAGAGGAATAAATAATTTAATAAAATAAACTATAGAAGTTTGTTTATTAAATTAAATAGAAGAAATATGATAATTAAATTAAATATTTTTAGGATATCTTTATTTAATTAAGAAGAAATGTGATGAGATAATTAAATAATATCAACTATTGAAGATATATATTTAATTTTTAGGATAGAATTGATGGATAAAGTATACAAGAAATAATAATGATAATGATTAAATAAAACAAAGTATTTAATTTGGTTTATTTAATTAAGAGGGAAATAATATGATAAAATATAAGAATTAATAATGAACTTAATGGTGAGTAATAATTTTGGTCGAGAGAGAGAGGATGGCTTCGGGAGCTTGCTATGGTGAGCTAGGGCACCCATGCCCTAGCTCCTTCTGCTCTGTGTTCCTGGCGTCGGTGTGTGGGGGACGGGATTTAGTGTGGTGCGGGTTGAGGCCAGGGGTGGCCATTTCTGCTCTCTTTTTCTCTAAGCGCTGGTTTCTTCAGTTTTGTTTGGTGTTGGCTGTTGGGTGCGTGGCACGGACGCGGGAGTGGATATTTTTCTGCGATCTTCTCCTCTGCTGGCTGGGTGGAGATCTTCTTGCTTCCTTGTGCAGGGTGGCGCTTCTTGAAGTTTATTCTCTTGCATGCAATAGCGGTGGGTTGGTTTTGGTTGGGGTTTTTTGGTTGGTGTTTTTGGTGGGGGGTCTCAATGGCAATGAATGTATCGATTGATGAGGTGAGGGGAGACAAGGCTGTGTCGGAGGCTGGTGATGGGGCTTCTCCTGGAGAGGGTCGGACAAAATCGAATACCTTTAAAATGCATAAGGTAAATGGATGCTTGGAGAGGGCACATGTTCGTCCTGTTTTGGTGATTCAATCAGAGGCGGTTGCGGATGATCTAGATTATTACAGCAAACATGTTTTGATTTGCAAGTTTATGGGGATGAGGGTTTCTCTTTCCTTCTTGGACACTTGGATCCGCAAGACATGGTCTCCGGAGGGTGACTTTGATGTTTTGGTGGCTGCAAACAATTTCTTCCTGGTAGACTTCTCATGCATTTCAGATCGAAATAAGGCATTTGAAGGGGGGCCTTATTTTTATAACCAAGTAGGTCTTTTCATAAAACCATGGCATGCAGGCTTTAATTCGGCAGAAGAGCTGCCTTCTAGGGTCCCAGTTTGGGTCCGCCTTCCTCGACTACCTCTTGAATGTTGGAGAACTGATATTTTACAATCGATTGCCTTATTGTTGGGGAAGCCTATTGGTCCTTCTCAACATACCTTGGATAAGAGAATCTTTTCGTATGCGAGGGTTTGTGTCGAGATTGACCTAAGTCAGCCTCTACCTGATTCTATTGATTTGACTGTTGGCTCTAATTCCTGGACCCAGCCATTGGACTATGAAATGTTGCCTTTTCGGTGCCGGCTATGTCATGAATATGGACATCTGCTGAGGAGGTGTCCTCGGGCTTTGAGCACAGGAGGTAAAATTAATGCGGATACCCAATCTAATTCGAGGGTGGAAAAGGGTAAGGATCCAACGCAGGGCTTGGCAGCAGACAAGGAAGGTTTTGTTCCTGTTAAACCTCGCAATCGAGGCCGGGGCCAAAAGAGGCCCTTTCAAGATAGACAGGAAGGGGAAACTTTCAATAGATTTGAGGCTTTGGATGAGTTAGTTCAAGAGGAAGGGTTTACAGCTGATATGCAAATGGTGGATGGCTCTGGTCCTAAGGAGTTGGTTGAGGTACTGCCTTTGGTGGTCCCTGGTGTGGATCAACTTGGTGACCAGGATCCTCAGATGGTGTCTGGCCTAGCTCCTTCTGCTCTAGGTATTGGTGCGGGGGATGGGGCTGTTGGTGATTCTAGTGGCTCCTCTGGTGCTGGGAAGGTCTACTCGGAGGCTCAGGATAGCCCTGATTTAGGTAAGCTTAAACCTTCTTCCTCTATTTTGGGTGTGCAGCAAAAACATTTTAAGAAAGGGATTCCTGAGAAATCAGTTAAGGTTGGTCGCAAAAAGGACCAAGAAAAGGTGAAGCTTGCTGGAGAGACATTGGTTGAGGCTGGCTCGGTGAAGACTATTGATGCTCACTTTTCCCAACCCCAACGATGATAGTTCTTTCTTGGAATGTGAGGGGTATGAATAGCATCCCTCGACAAAAGGCTATTCGAGATTTGATTCGCATTCATTCTCCGGATGTGATTTTCTTGCAGGAAACTAAGTTATCAGTGGATAGTATGTTAAGTGTGGCTCCTAGGATTTGGGGTCATGGCCAATGTCAATGTGTGGGTGCTTTGGGTAATTCTGGTGGCACGGCTTGTTTCTGGGATCCTCAAAAGGTTAGTCCTCTTTGGTGGATCTCCTATAAGAGTTCAATTTCTTGTGTTGCTTCTCATTTAGAGTCAGGGGAGAAAGTTATTCTCTCTAATATTTATGCTCCGACTGATTTCCAAGGTAAAGCACAACTGTGGGATCATGTTAGACATGTGAGGTCTGTGGATCCTTACCTGCCTTGGATCCTGGCTGGTGATTTTAATGCGATCATTTCCTTAGAAGAGAAGAGAGGAGGTAGTGCTCATTTGGAGCCTTCCTCTAGGCTCTTGCAGGATAATATGGCTCTTTTGAGGTTATTTGATGTCAAACCAACTAATGGAGTCTTCACATGGAATAATAGGAGAACTGGAGATGCTGCTATTTCTGAAAGACTAGATAGATTTTTGGTGTCTAGTTTTTGGATGGGGGATAGGTGGATGATTAGTTCTGAAATATTGGATTGTCGTGGCTCCGACCATTGGCCTATTAAGCTTGTGGTTGCTGTGCCTCAACGATGTGTTAGACAGACTTTCAAGTTCCAACTTATGTGGCTCCGGGATGAGTCTCTTCATGATATGATTTCTGGCTGGTGGGATCTTGGGAAGCCAGCTTATGGCACTGCTATGTATTCATTCTCAAAGAGGTTACAGTACGTCAAATACAAGTTGAAAAGATGGAATAGGCAACATTTTGGTAATTTGTTTCATGAAAAACAAAAGGCTCAGGATAATTTGGACTTAATCACCAGGCAGATTCGTGATCAAGGCCTAACTGAAGAGTTGAGTTTGTCAGAGATTGCTGCAACAAAAGCAGTAGAGGAATGGGAGTTAAGAGAAGAAATTTTTTGGAAACAAAAGTCTCGTATTGAATGGCTTCAGGCTGGTGATAGGAATACTTCTTTTTTCCACAACTCAGTTAAAGACCGGAGGCAAGGTAATGTTATTTCTTCTCTTGTGTTGTCTAATGGGGAAATTTTGTCCTCTTCTGCTTCTATCTCTGCGGAATGCATAAGATATTTCTCTTCGTTATTTTCTGAAGATTCGCCTCCAGCTGAGGAGGCCGAAACAAGGATTTTGAATTGTATCCCGCAGCTAGTGTCTAATGAAATGAATGAATCACTGCTGTCTCCTATTACCTTGTTGGAGCTTGAGAACGTTGTGTTTCATATGAAGAAAGGTAAAGCCCCGGGGCCTGATGGATTCCCTATTGAGTTTTTTCAGGAGTTTTGGGAGGTGGTTAAGTTGGACCTCTTAGAGGTTGTTAAGGAATCTTTCATGAATAAACAAATGTTGAAGTCTTTGAATGCAACTTTTTTAGCTCTCATTCCAAAGAAGGAGGGGGCTAATTCTTTGGATCTTTTTCGGCCTATTGCATTATGTAATGTTGTTTATAAGATTATTACTAAGTTGATTGCTGAAAGGCTGAAACCTTGGCTTGGTGGGTTAATATCTGAGGAGCAGGGGGGCTTTGTTGCTGGCAGACAGATCATGGATGGTGTTGTGATTGCAGCAGAGACCATCCATTCTATGGAATCCTCAAAAGAAAAATCTATGTTTATCAAGTTGGACATGGCAAAAGCATATGATCGCGTTAAATGGAGCTTTCTATTCAAGATTCTTGGAGCTTTTGGCTTTGCTAGTGATTGGATTGATTGGGTTAGGAGTTGTGTTACTTCTTCCTCCTTCTCAGTGCTTCTCAATGGTGAGCCCACTGAGTTGTTTGGTGCTTCTAGAGGCCTTAGACAAGGAGATCCTTTGTCGCCCTACTTATTCATCCTTCTTGCTGAGGGACTGGGAAGGCTTATTCGTGCTCAGGTAGCAAGTGGCTTGATTCAGGGTTGGAATTGGGGAAATGATCTTCCTCCTCAGACTCATCTTCAGTTTGTTGATGATACTGCCTTGATGGGTAGGGCAAGGGTTGAGGAGGCTTTGAACTGGCGCAATGTTTTGGATAGCTACTTGGCGGCCTCTGGGCAGCGTATTAATGAGGGTAAGTCTCTCATTTACTTCTTTCATACTCCTAAGAGTATCCAAAGGAGATTAGCAGGTATTCTTCATTTCCAAATCGGTTCACTTCCTTTTCTCTATCTTGGAATCCCTCTTGCCGTTCGTTCTCTCCCAAAAAGGTTTTGGCAAGAGACCCTTGACAAGTTTCGAAGTTTGGTCAGCCATTGGACTTGTAGGTGGCTTTCCTCAGCTGGAAGAGTGACTCTTCTTAAGTCCGTGATCCAGGCTCTCCCTCTTTATAAGTGCTTTGTTCTTTCTGCTCCTTCAAGTTTTATCCAAGATTTTGAGAGACTGTCTCGTCAATTCCTGTGGTCTGGTAATCTCCTTCATAGAAAGTGGAGCTTGGTGAAATGGGATGTTGTTTGTAGGCCGAAGCATGAAGGGGGTCTTGGTTTACGATGAACTGATTTGAATGGGCAAGCCTTGGCTGCTAAGCTGTATTGGCGTTGGTGTTCTCAACAGCATATGTGGTGGGCTAAAATTCTTACCCTCAAATATTTGGGTGCAGTGGAAAGCATGGAGGTTGTAAGATTCAGTCTGGAGGGGAAAGGTTCTATGATCTGGAGTACCCTCAAACGGGGTGCCAAGCTTGTGAAACAGGGCCTTTTTTGGATTTGTAATGGGGGTCAGGAAGCTCTCTTCTGGCATGACTCTTGGGATGGTCATCCCCCTATTTTGTCTTCTCATCCCCAACTTCAGGACTTGTGCCAGATTTTTGAGGAGGCGGGTTGGTGTCATGTGGCTGACTTCAAATCTCAACATTCCTTGAGTCAGATTACTATATCCAGGTGGAAGGATCCTCAGGATTGGCCTCCTGGTGGGGCTTTGGAGGATCATCAAATGCTTGCTAAAATTCTTGCAGATCGCACCTGCAACTCTCTTCTTGAGAGGGATGTTCTTGCTTGGGGTCCTGATTTGCGAGGTAAATTTTTGGTTGCCTCTGGTTATCAGGTTTTGGATAAACAGGCCTTTGGGAGCTCTGAGGTTCCTTGGTGGAAGCATGTTTGGAATAAATTTGCTTGGCCTAAGTGTAATTTTTTCTCTTGGCTTGTTGTCCAAGGTAAGTGTCTTACTTGGGACAATCTTTGGAAACGGGGGTTCCAGGGCCCTTCCATGTGTGTTTTGTGTGGTCAGCATGAAGAATGCCTCTCACATCTCTTTTTTCAGTGTTCTTTTGCTAAGAATATCTGGCATCACTGGTGGAATCTCTGGAGTTTACCGTGTTGCCATGTCTCTGCCTTGGATGATTTTTGGAGGAGACAGGGATCATCTCCTGCCAAAACCTCTTTTCTGAAAATTGCTTGGAGCATTGGTCCTAGCTTGATTGTTTGGCATCTCTGGTTGGAGCGCAACAGACGGATTTTCTTGGATAAAAAATTAGTCTTTGAGCAACTTTGGAGGCGGATTCTTGGGGCTTTGCAGGAGTCTTTATTTGCAAAGTGTGATTTGTCGGTGCCAGTTGATCCTGGGGACTTGGGTGTTGTTAATTCCCTGGGTCTTGTTGCTGGGGATAGGAGAAATTTGGGCAGTGTGCATCGTAGATGTGGGCGTGAGAGGGTGGTTCGTGATGGCTCCTGGTGTCCACCTGCTCTTGGGGAGCTAAAAATCAATACGGATGGATCTTCTAGGGGTAATCCTGGGCATGCAGGAGTTGGTGGTATTGGTAGAGACAGCTTGGGAGTGGTGGTGTTTTTCTTTTCCATGTATCGTGGTTTGCATACCAATAATCTTATGGAGGCTAGTGCTATCCTTATGGCGATTGAGCGGGCGGTTGGCCTTGGGTGGCGGCGGATTGTTTGTGAGTCTGATTCTCAGGTGGTTATTGATATGTTGAATAAGCGGCAGTTGGAGGATATGAATTGGCAGCTTGTTGTGGTTGTCAAGCAGATTATTTCTATGTGCTCTTCTCTGGAGTCCATTGTTTTTCGCCATATTCCGCGGGAGTGGAATAGGGTGGCTGATGGTTTGGCTAGATGGGCGTCGGAGAAGACAGATTCTTGGTATGTGGATGGTTGGGGCAATCTTCCTAATGACATGGCCCCTGATCTTGAGGAGTGGGTTGCGGAGGATATGAGATGCTTCTTGGGTGTGAATTAATTCTTGTTTTGTTGGGCCCCTTGTGGCTTCTTTCTTCTGACTTTGTAATGCTGTTCTGATTTAATAAAGTTTTTACCCTCTTTTTAATTAAAAATAATAATAATGAACTTAATATAAATAAATATTTCTATTTATTTACTAAGTAGATGAATTTAAGATTAATTAATCAAATAAGTCATATTTAATTAATTAGATTCTCCGCACCATTTTTAGGTGTCTACATTTTTCCCTCTTTGAAGTGATGTATTTACGCATTGCTTCAAAGAAAATTGTGTGTGTTACTAGTATCGACTTAGAAATTTTAGAATGCCCTAGACATGTTTTTAGGTGATTGATGGATATATGCCCCTTGAGAGATAAATTAATGATTTTTGATTTTTTTAGTTTTTGGAATTTTTCAAAAAAAAATATTTTATTTTTTGATGAGTAAATATAGATTCAATGAATATTTGATGATGAAATAATTTATCTCTTGATAATTGATGAAGAAAGTTGTTCTGAATGAGTTTCAATTAATCTCCCCTTTTAATTTTTTTTTAAATCAATTATAATAAAAGGCCCTTTTTGAAATAACCCGTAAAAGCTTAAAATGGTCTTTTTCAAAATCATTTGTAGATTTTGAATTTTGAAAATTTGAGAGAGAGATTTTGTGCTTTGTGGAGAAAGATGTCGATTCCCTTTCACACTCACCATTTTGAAAATGTTCAACATCATCAGTGACTGTCCGTGTTCGGACCTCATGTATGTTCCTTAATTTTTTGGTTTTCATGCATTTTTAATTTTATTTTTAATGTATTTTTGGATTTTTACAAAAGAAACCTATTTTAGCGCTTCAACATTCTGTTGTAGTGCATTTTGACTCTATTTTAGTGTGTCTATGGTCTGTTGTAGTGATTTTGATCTTTTAGCACTTTAAGAGTCTATTTTAGAGTGTCTAGGGTGTAGGTTGGCGCTTTCTGACTTTTAGCATTAAGTTTTTTGTTGTAGCGCTTTTCTAAAATAGATTAGCACATCAATATTTTTAGCGCTTAGGATAGCCATTGTAGCACTTCTCTATAATAGATTAGTGCATTAAGATTTTTAGCACTTAGGATAGATTTTGTAGTGCTTTTAAGTTCTGTTTTAGTGCGTTTCCATTTTTTAGCACTTTTCTGAAAAATATTAGCGTGTTGATCTAATAAAATGGCACTTTGGTTAAATGGAATAGCACTTTTATCTGATGAATTAGCACATTTCTTTGGTTTAGGATAATTTTTTGATCTCATGATAGGTGAGGTTCAATGTTTTTTTGTGATGATAATTACCCTCATGATAGGTGAGGAATAATTAGAATTGATGTACCACATGATAAGCGAGGTTGATTTTGATGTGTTGATGATGATAATTACCATCATGATAGGTGAGGAATAATTATAATTGATGTACCTCATGATAAGCGAGGTTAATTTTGATGTGTGCTCATGATATTTGATTAGAATTCTTACCAAGGGCTAACTTGATTTGATATGGTAGCTTGATGTTTATTTGATGATTGACATGAATTTATTGACCTTGATTTTTGTTGTGATAATAGGAGTGATTAGGGAACCTCCATATTTTAGAGCATTTCTCTTGGACATTTGATCTCATTCCTAGGTTGGCACAGCCTAAGATGGTTATCATCACATGTTGTGGATTGTCTCCTCTTCTTTACATGCCCCATATTAGGATTAATCAGGGTTTGTTGACGGCTCTAGCTGAGAGGTGGCATAGTGAGCACAACACCTTTCACCTTCCTACTTGAGAGATGATAGTCACCCTAGAGGATGTTTGGTGGGTCCTTCAGTTTCTGATTGTTGGAGATGTTGTCGTATATGATTTGAGAGAGTAGGGTGGGACTGATGCTCTTCGTAGAGTGGATACGATGGCATGATATGGTTGATGCATATGCCACTTTTCCAATAGTACTTGATAGTTTCATTGGTGGATTCCCTAGTCCTGATCGCAAGTCTAAGGGATTTTTAGTTGGTTGGGGTCAAGTTCTAGAGAGCATGGTTGTTCATGGCACCCATTTTTCTTGGGGCATGTGTTTGCTTACCCAATTATATCATGATTTACATTCAGTTGTGTATCTCACTGGTCAAAGTTTATCAGTTGGTGTTACTTTGCTTCAAGTATGGGTGTGGGAGCACATAGTTGTCACACGTCCAGTTCCAGTTGGATAGAGGCCACCTAGGAGACCATATGTATTTCTATATTATGGAAGGTTTACCCAGTCTAAACTAGGTAAGTTAGAGTATTGGAGGATACTGATTGATGATATAGAGTCTATGACATGGCGTCCCTACCTAGATTGTGATCACTAGGATGATGATGATGTTCAACTACCATTTCTTTGTCATTCAATGATTCTAATTGGTCGTGGTCGTCGAGTTTTAGAGAAATTCTTGATCAAACATGTCCATAGATAGTATGGGATGGTACAAGGTATGCCCTAGGGTGTCACTCACTATGCTTGTTAATAGTTGGATGTAGCAGATTGGGGGCCTTGTTTCTCATATGCTGAGCAGTTCAGTAGTTTTAGGCTTTACAACCCTTTGTGTGGGATATTCGGCCAGATATTGTTGAGGCTCCTCTTACAGCTGACTATGCTGAGTATTTTTCTTTGCATCCATTTCGATTCCTAACTATTCTAGATGAGCCTAGCCCATTATGTATTGAGGAGGATGTTCCTGTCACTCGTGGTCATAGACGGAGGAGAGAGGATTTTGGAGGAGTTGAGGTAGAGGATGTTGGTGGTGAGAGTAGCAGAGAGGAGAGAAATAGAGATGAGGGATTCGATATTAGAGAGGTTGCAGTTGGATCAGGCCCTACCTTAGATTTTCTTGGTGAGACCATGCCTCATAAGAGGCAAGCTGTGGGAGATGTTTTAGTGCGGCTGGGACTAGGAGATCTTCAAGTGCAGTTAGAGACTATTCATGAGTAGCTTCTTTAGACTCAGGGTTTATTAGAGCAGACATAGGCTCAGATGCAATCATAGGTTGAGTTACATACAAAGACTCTTTCAAGTGTGCAAGCCTAGTTAGTCACAACTTAGTCAATAGATTGCAGCATTAACAGCCGAGAGAGATGCAGCAAGATAGATAGTCGATACAGATCAGGCACATGTTACCTCATTGACATTCAAGAGAGATGCAGCTTGGTTTATAGCAGAGCGTGCTCAGGCCTTGGCTGATAGATTATAGAGACTAGTAGATGGTACCTCCTTGGTAGATTATATACGAGAGGTTGCTCGTATTGGTGAGGAGATTGATTTTTATAGAGGAAGGTATTATGATACGGTGCCATCTGAGCAAAGAGTGAGCTATGCGAGGTCTTGTTCGGGCTGATCACGATCCAAGACTATTAGTGTCGGTGTTACTCAGCCGTTACCTAGAGATCCCAGGGATCCCAGTTCCTCTGGTTGGAGGGGTCTTGATCCTTCTATGCCTACACCATCCAGAGCTAGTAGCACATGATTGTTTTCATGATGTACTTTGATTATTCTGATGTATATCCATTATTGATGTTTATTCTTTCTTAATTTTTAGACATCATTGTATACTTGACATTGAGAGTTTGATAAATATGAGATGCAGTAGATTCTATGATTCCTGATATGTTCTATTTGATTTGCCGATGGATGCATTTTGTTTTGATTTTTCTAGATTCTATGTGATGGTTTATGGTAGCATGCTTTGATATGATGTTGTTTTATTGATGATGCAACTAATGGTAACGTATGGATGCCTTGTATATGGATATATGATGTATATGGCTTTATAAAATATATGGATGAGAATGTGGAATGATAGTTGTAATAAATGATGAAATTTATTAGTAAATGGATGGATTATATGTGAATGACAAATGGATGAATGCAATGAGTTATTTTGATGATGTATGCTAAGGATAATTGAATGATATAGTTATATATATATATGTGGAAAAATGATTGAATGATGAAATGATGATTCAAATGTTTTGAATATATGCAAATGATTATGATGATGCAACTATATGATGATGATGTTTTTTTTTTTAATTTTCAAGTATACTCAGTCTTGTATAAAAAGAAGATAATTATTTAAGGAATGATTCAACAATTTATTTTGTAACCAATACTCTATAGGTGTGACATGATTATGGATGCAGTCAACTTTTATTATGCAAATTTGTATGTTGGTATAGGCATTTTAACAATGCTTTTGTGCTTTAATATCATCATTGAGCTTTAGAATGTTGAAAGTGAGTACAAGCACCAATAGGATACTGTAAACCAATGATGACCTGAGTACTAATTTCATGATTTTTGATATTGCAAGTGAACATAAGCATCGAGGTATAATTAAACCGAGATGACCTAAGCATTTATTGCATAAACAAACAAGAATTAACCATTTTCCTATGTGAATTGGAATGTCATCCATGATACTTTGTAGAGCATTTCCCATGGTAATTCACACAGTAATTATGATTAATTCACAGGAACTAGACAACTAAAAATACCATTTATTTTTCCTAGCTTCTCTAGTTCAATACATCATTGATTTGCTCCAAAGAAATGATAACATTTGATCAAAAGTACAACATATCTTGCATTTGCTTATAGTATTCAATCATTTATTCATATTAGATCATCCATCTTGATTTTGTGATGTTTTTGTGTTTTCAAGATTTTGGATTGAACCTAACCTAAAGACCTATCCTAGGGGCCTCGGGGGCTTGATCAAAGATTAGCCTTTCCTAGGTTATACATGGAGAGACAACGTAGTTTGACTGACACAAACTCATGTTTTTTGGATTTTCTGAGATTAAATTTTTGACTTGTTTTTGGATTTTCTGTTGTGATATGGATGCCCAATGTGTTTCCGATGGTGATTGATATGCCATGTTTGTTTGAACATTGTTTATGTTGCTTGTTTCCATTATGTGAAGTTCAAAATGCATGTTTCCCTCAATGATTCTAGTTGGTGTTCGATGCTAGTTCTCAGAGGTCCATAATGTAGGATTTAATTGAACATG
This sequence comes from Sequoia sempervirens, assembly GCA_007258455.2. NCBI lineage: Eukaryota > Viridiplantae > Streptophyta > Pinopsida > Cupressales > Cupressaceae > Sequoia > Sequoia sempervirens. The sequence continues at coordinate 86,908 of VDFB02291662.1, forward strand.
CCAGTCACATCCACCATCATTTACTTTCTACTTTAGTACTTTTTAGGATTGTCTTGTTTGAGGCTTCTACTTGTCTGTTTCCCTAGGATAGTATGGTGTTGAAAAACGATGTTGAATATGGAATTGTTCACATAATTCCTGGATGTCCTAGTTTTTAAAAGGCCTTCCATTATCTGAAATAATTGATTGTGGTACCCCATATTGATAGATGAGATAGTTGAGTATAAAAGATGAAATCTATTTTCCAGTGATAGTTGTCAAAGGAACTGCTTCTATCCATTTTGTAAAATATTTTTTTGTTGTGATGAACTTGTGACCATTTGATGAAGAGTGATGTATTCTCCCCATCAGGTCTAGTCCCCAGTGACAAAAGGGCCATGTGGATGTGAATGGTTGTAACTCTTGCACCAGCACATGAATTAGATTATCATGAATTTGACATTTTTGACATCTTTTAACATATTGATATGCTTCCTTCTCCATATTCGACCAGTAATACCCTAAACGGACGAGTTTCTTAGCTAGTGTTAGCCCACTTGAATGAGTCCAAAAAATACCTTCATGGACCTCTCGTAAGGATGTTTCAAATTCATGATGCTACAGACACCAGAGAAGAGTACCATCGAAACCTTGATGGTAAAGGATGTCAATGATTAATGTATGTCTTGCTGATTGATGGATAAAGTTACGTTTTTGGTTTCTAGAGAGGTCAAGAGGAATAATTTTGTCTTTGAGGCAAGTATAGATCTCTCCATATTATGAAGGTTGAATGTTGGGTATGTGGCATATGGTCTATGAATCGGGGTTATCATATGTAGGACTAGATACTTGTTCAACCATAAACTCATATCGACCTTTCTTTTTTGATAATTGTAACAGGGATGCAATTGTTGCCATGGCATCTACAACTTTGTTTTTTGCCTATGGTATTTGCTCGAACTTGATATCCATGAAGTATTTCTTTAGGTCATCCATCATTTGCTTATAACGCATGAGCTTCTCATCTTTTGTTTGATACTCATTATTTACTTGATAAATGACAAGTTGTGAATCCGCATACACTTGCATTTTTTGGATTTTCCATTCAATAGCTATTTTGATGCCTATAATTAGTGCTTCATATTCAGCTATATTTTTTGTGCATGGAAACATCAACTGATAAGATATGGGAATAGTGCATCCTTGAGGTGTGACAAATAGAATTACTGCCCCTACTCCTCTTTGTATATATGATCTGTCAAAGTACAATCTCCATTGTTGAGTTGTAATATTCATGATGTTAGCATCTGGAAATTCAATTTGCATTGGATGATGATCCTTTAATGGAGCTTCAACTAGTTGATCTGCTATTACCTATCCTTTGATGGCTCTCCTATCAACATATTGGATATCAAACTCGCTCAATATCATGACCCATTTTGCAAGTCTTCTTGTTAGTGCAGCTTTACTGAGTAAGTATTTTAATGGGTCTACTTTTGCTATGAGCCTGATTGTGTGAGTCAAAATGTAGTGTCGCAATTGTTGAGTTGCAAATACTACTGCTAAACAAGCTTTTTCTATGAATGTATAGTTTATTTCATATCCGTTGAGAGTCTTGTTGATGTAGTAAACTACTTGTTCTTTTCCTTCAGAATCCTGTTGTGCTAATAAAGGTCCTAAAGATATTTCAGTTGTTGCAATATATAATAATAGTGTTCTTTCTGCTATGGGTGACATGTGTATGGGAGGTGTCATCAAATATTGCTTTATCTTGTCAAAATTTGTTTCACAGTTATGATCCCATTTGAATGAAACATTTTAATGAAGTAGATGATTAAATGGATGGCTCTTATCTGCTAGCTGGGAGATAAATCTCTTGATGGATTGTAACCTAGCTTGTAGGAACCTTAATTGACTGATGTTTTGAGGTGGTGGTATCTCCATGATTGATTTAACTTTAGTTGGATCCACTTCAATACCTTTTTCTAAAACTATGTAGCCAAGAAGTTTTGTTGAAGTCACCCCAAAGATACACTTCTTTGTGTTCAATCTTACATTGAATTTTTCCAATCTAGTGAAGATCTTATCAAGTATTTCTAGATGTCCTTCCCTAGTGTGTGATTTTTTAAAGATGTCATCCAAATAATCTTCCATGAAAGTATGCATCATATCATGAAAAATTGTGGTCATTTCTCACTGATATGTTGCACCTGCATTTTTTAATCCAAAAGGCATGAAATTCTAGTAGAATGTTCCCCAAGGTCAAGTGAATGACATCTTTTATTGATCCTCAGGTGCTATTTTGATTTCATTGTATCTTGAGAAGCCATCCATTAAAGATAAAATGGCATGTCCTGCTGTTAGATCAACAATTATGTCAATGTTGGGCAAAGGAAAATCATCCTTTGGGCATGCCTTGTTTAAATCTCTAAAATATGTTCATATTCTAATGCTATGATTAGGTTTGGATACTAGCACAATGTTTGAGATCCATTATGCATAATCTATGGATCTAATAAAGCCTGCATCTAATAATTTTTTAGTTCAGCTTTAACCGAAAGGGAAATGTGGGGGTTCATCTTTCTCAATTTTTGCTTGACTGGTTTGATTCCCTTTGGTAGTGATAAATGATGCATTAGAAGTTGTGGATCCAATCCTGGAATGTCTGAATCAGACCATGCACAATTTATTTGTTTTTTCTTAGAGAATCTAGTGAATGTCGGTTTTTCTTGTTCTATCATGGATGCTACTAGATGTAAGATCCTTGCTTCTTTAGATGTTCCCAGATTTATAGACTGTGTTAGCTCTACCAGTACTGATGATCTTTTATGGTAGTTTTTTGGGAGAGTGTCAAATATTTCATCCTTCAGTGCCTCAAAAAGGTATTCAATGTTGGATACGTTCTTTATTTTTCTCTTTTCAAAATCTAATGCTATCTCAAAGAGGTTTTCATCATTAGATTTATTTTTCCTGTTATCATTTTTCCAACTAAAATATTTGGCACCCTCCTAATGTAAAGTATCAATATGAGTGTTATGGATAATACTTGTATTAGTTTTTTCACAGCATAGATAATTTATGATGGTGTCGTCATTTGAAAAGACTGGTATAAGACTAGGTTTGATGGGCTCCCAGTCAATAAGTTTAGGGTATATTAATGGTAACAAGTCATCAAATTAAATAGGTTCAACTGTTGTAAGTGTCATGATAGCTAGGTGGTCAAAGTTACATGTAGGATGTTCAAGGTTTATGATGGTACTCACCTCTAATTTTTCTGACTCACTCGATGTCTGATTTTCCTTGCTTGAGTCATCAATATTTGTTGATCCCATAACAAATGTTCTAATTCCTAAACCTTTTCCCTCCTCTTGTAAGGGTGTATATGTTTGGATAATATCAATCTCTTTATCAATATATGATGTAGCAGATAGATGACCCCATTCATATTCATTTGAGTTTGTGTTAGAGCCATCTCTCATTTGTAGTATCCTTTCCACTATGTTTTGGGTCTCTTCTTCTTTTTGCTCAATTATGTAGCCTAATCTCGTTTTGTCTTTAGGTTGTAATGTGAGAGGCTAAATAGGTTCAATAATACCATCCTTTCTCTTTCCAATTGGTCCTTGACCTTTGTAACCCATATTCTCTAAAATGGCCTTCCCTTTTCCATACTGATATGTTTTGATGATGACGTTTTCTGATGTCGATGCTTCCTCATCTTTGTATAGCCAACTGAGAATGGCTTTGTCTTCAAACTCCTCTTCGAGTGTACCTACTTTTATGAACCTTTTATTTAGATTTGTGATGGGCTATGATGATCTTGGACATTTTAATATGGGTTTTCCATATGTTTTTATTGATGGGAGTAATTGTGATAGGCACAAATATTGCTCAAGAGAATATTCTCCAACACCCTCTTCCTTTATCTGAACCTTTTTGAAAGTTGTTGTGATAATTATTTTATAGGACCTTTGGCTTTTGATGTGTCTGTGATAGTTATTTCTTTCTCTAGATTCTTTTTATCGACCAATTTAGATATAAAATTGGGTTGGCTATCCATAGTGGATGAATTAGAAGTATTGACTTCTCAGTTATGAGGTATCAGATTGTCTTGAGTTGTTTTCAACATGCTGCAAATTTGTGGATTGTTGTTGTCAGTTGATATGGTGACTTCCTGTCGATTCACTAGAAATTTTAGACATTGATGGTATGTGGAAGGTAATGCTTGCATTTCATGGATCCATGGACAACCCAATAGTATGTTGTATGTTAGATATTTGTCTAACACTTGACAAACAATTTTTTTGACAATCGACCCTACCTGTATTGGAAGTATGACAAGTCCTATGGAAGACCTTTCCTCTTCATCATATGCCTTTATAGTTATTTTTCTCTTGGTTTCAATGGCATTGTCATAATAGCCTAGTGCATGAATTAGTTTCAAGGTACAAATATTTAGACAAGCTCCTCCATCTATCAGAACACGTTTAACACAATGTTTATGGATGAGAACTTCAATATGCAAGGTTGCATTGTGTGGGTGATGTATAGATACATCATCTTGTTTAGAGAACGATAGATAATGAGGTGTGGTGAGATGTCTCACCATGGCTTGGAATTGAAAAACATCCAAATTATTAGGGACTATTGTAGAAATGAGAGCTTGTTCTAAAACTTCCTTGTGTGATGGTGAAATTTTGAGAACTTCTAAAATGGATATTTGCGCGGGTATCTTTTGTAATTGGTTAATGATATTGTATTGATGTGATTTGGGGGCATTTTTTTTGGAGAAAATTCCTTTCATTATTACCCTATATTGTCCCCTTGTCGTTATATTGACTCATGGATGATCTTGTGTTTCCCTTATTTTTAAAACATTGATTTGATTATCAAATGTTCCAGCACTTGTCCTCGTATTCATGGATTCAATGTTATTGGTATTTGTGTTATCCTTTTGGGTGTCAATGTCATTTTTCTCTACCTCAGAAAGGAAAATAATGGTGGTTTCATAGATATAGTTTATACCTTTTCCCTTACCACTAGAAGAAGAATACTCTCCTTTTTCATAGTTAGGTAATGGATTAATAAATTCACTATGATCATTGTTTATCTGAGGCCCTTCAACAAACACCTTCTTGGCTTCAATCAAGTATTGTATTAGGTGTTTTATTTGCATACAGTCATTTGTCTTATGTCCTCTATTCTTATGGAAATTACAATAATCTACATCTTTCCACCATGATGGTTTTCCCTTTGGCTCCTAGTTTCGAGCTTCTGGTAAAGTAATAAGTTTGTTCACAATGAGTTCTTTAATTGTAGATTCTAATGTTTGTCCTAATGGGGTGAATTTTCATCGATTTGATTGCCTTTGGTATAACGTTCATGATTCTCCATTGTTGGTGTTGTTGTTTTGGATAGTGCCCTGGTTGTTGTTTTGGTTTTCATTTTGGTTTGCTTTGACAGCTAATGCTGTCAAATTGAATACTAGTTTTACATTGTTAATTGTAGGTTCATTATTTCAAGTATTTCTATTTTTCTACCAAAATTTTGGCTTTTTGTTGTTTTCATAGTGAATTTCATTGTTGGATGTTTCACTATAGTGCTTGATCACTCCTCGTTTGACTAGGGATTCTTCAATTTTGAGCCCATTCTCAATTAATTTTTTGAATTTTGATGGACATTGTAATTCAAGTCGATAAATCATTTGATTATTCAAGTTTTCTATAAATAATTCAATCTTCTCCTCTTCAGGTATAGATTGAGGATACTTAGCGAACAAATTTCTCCATCATTGTAAGAATGATAAAAATGGCTCACAATTTTTCTATTTTAGATTATAGAGATCCTTTATGGCTACGTCATGTGTTATGTTGAACGAGAATTGAGAGATGAATTTGTTAACCAATTCTTCAAAGGATTTGATCCCTGGTTGTAATTTTGAGAACCATTCCATGCAACAGGCTCCAAAAATCCTAGGAAATAACCTCATGAGGTATGTATCTTCTTGCGCAAATTTGAGGCTCGTTGTTCTAAATTCTCATACATGATCAATTGGTTCTTATTTTCCATTGTATTTTTCATACTTAGGAAACTCACAATGTCTTGGGAAGGGTATCATATCCACACATGGATGAAAAGGGTAAGGAAAAATGTCCTTTAATAAATATATTTTTGTGGTTCCCATTTGCATGTTTTGAATTTGTTGTTGTAGAATTTGCATTTGAGCTGTTAAAGCTACTACTTGATTTGTATCCTAGGTATCATTTGGTTCTGTCTCATTAGTTTTAGGTGTTTCCTTCAACTGATTGATGTCAAAATCTTTCGGAAGTTTGGCACCTAACTCTGCTAACATTAAGAGGTATTTCTCCATGTCTTGTTCTAAGACCTTTTCCATAAATTTTATGAAAATTTGGGTCTTGTTGTACGTGTTGTATATCCTCTTGTGTTATTTCATTGTTCTCATATTGTTGGTATTGAAGAAAAGGTTCTCTTCAACCATGTTTAGATTTTTAGTTTCTTTTTCTCAGAGTTTTTTCCTTTGCAACCTTGTTAAGATTGGCATACAATTTTTTTTCGTTTTCCCTCACTAAACTTAGATATTCTATGTGGTGTCAGTGTCAATTTGATTTTGTTTAAAGAAGCCAAAATAGAATGATATATTCTATTGATGAGGCTAACTTAAAATTCCTGATTACTAAGTCTTTTTGTCTCATGATAGTAGGATGTCAAAAATCCTGATGAGGAAACTTGCCTCACAAATTGGAAGTATTTTTTTTGATGATTTTGACACTTTGTATTTTACAAGATCTAGTTTTTGTGTAAAAAAATTTTAAATTGTAAGAACCTACTTTGTTTCACTATGTTAGGACAATGTCTAGTTCGTAAAATCCTTCTGATTGGTAAAATATTATATTTTTGCTATTGGACTATCTGATGGTTGTTTTGAATTTTTTTTGTTTTTCTCCTTTTGTGGACATGCTAATATAGAGGGTAGAAGCACTAAAACAGAGCTTCTAAACACTAAAACAAAGAATAGAAGTGCTAAAATAGAGAGCAAAAATTCTAAAACATACGACAGAAGCGCTAATACAGAGTTCAAAAGTGCTATGTTTTCTATGGAAGTGCTAAAATAGAGAGAAAACACGCTAAAACATACAAAATACGTGCTAAAATAGAGATCATAAATGATATGTTTTATGTCGAAGCGCTAAAACATCGAGCAAAAGCGCTAAAATGTTGGATACTAGAATTTCCTGGCAGTCTAGTTTGTTTTGACATAAGCACCAAAAAAAATTGTTGAAGTGCTAAAATAGAGTGGTGAAGCACTATAGCTTGTTTCAGAAGTGCTACAGTTTCTGTTTGACTACAAGGTTTTCAAAGTTTCATCTACCGTAAGAATTGATCTGGTCTAGTGGAGTATTCTATGGCAAGTCCTAGAATGGAGGATTGACGAATGCATTGGCTATGGTTAGATACTTGTGAAAGAGCTCTTCTTTGAATATAGGCTCGTGAAGTCAAAGGTTCTATAGCATAATCATAAGTGTAACCCCTATCGAAATAATGGAACCTATGGAGCAATGTTTTATGATGAAGCAACGTCTTTCTATTTTGATACAAGAAATGTCAATTTTGCAAAAGATGCTTGTAACTAAGTGTTTTCTTGGGTTTTCTAATTCTCTTGACTAGAGATTTTTTGACAAACTTAGTGGTTTTCCAATCTCTAATCATGTATTATCTTGTATTTTTTAGGATGATCTTTTATCTGAATTTAAATGATTTTTGGAATACACAACACTCAAATGAAGATAGTTGTTTTTAAGAGTTGTAATCTAAACAGATAGTGTATGTTCAAAAGAACCACACATGGTCCCATTTTCACTAGTTTGATAACAAGAAGAAACTTCAGACAAATTCACTCTTAATAGTCAAAAGGTCATCGTTATACTCAGTAGCCCATAGCTTAAAATGGCGTTGACTCACACAGCCATGTCACCTCCTAGAGGGAACCCGTATTTTTGTCTTTTCCAGGTGCGTACTCAGAGTGACGGATGTGGCTACCAGATCCCCTAAGCAAATGGTCCTTGAAAATTATATGGTGAGTGTCTTGGGGGTAGATTCTTCCCTCCCCTTGTACTGCAAGTATTACAATGTCTGGTTACTGACTCAACTGGATACTACACTAGGTTCTTAAAAAGGGTTTCCATTTGGAGCGGCAATAATAGACTCCCATAGGAGACCTCCCAACCTTTAGAACAAAGGTTTTAGGGATGGTTATCTTGCACACTTTTGGCAAAAGTGGGTTTCACTAGATTTTCTTTAAATTTTATAGTGGGGTGGAAAAACCTAGCTTTGGTTTGAACCCACTACGACGGGCCTTTTAAAGGATGTAATAAATCTTTCAAGAATACATAAAAAGGAGGAGTCTTGCTTTTTGGATGAACTAGTTAAGGGAAGAGCATATGCCTATCAACCATTCAAACACAAAAACCACTTGTTCAAGTTTTAAAGCCCAAATGAAAAAAATACTATCTATGTGAAGATTTTGCTTCACAGTGAAGATATTGCTTCACAAAAAGACATGGTGTTCATTTTAAATCCAAATTTGAAATGTTTGGTGACTACCCTAGATTGATAAATTTTATTCCAATTGAAAATTTTACTATCCTAGGATTGATTCATTTTTAAAAAAACTAAAGAAGTGTCTAAACTAGATTGATTAATTTTAATCTAACTGAAGAAATGAAATTTACTGGCCGCAGATGCATTGGATCCATAGAATGAGTTAAATAGAAGTGCTAAAATAGTGATCAAATGCGCTTTAAAAATGGATAGAAGTGCTATAGAAATATTGGAAGCACAATAAATATAGATAGAAGTGCTATAGAAATATACAAGTGCTATAGAAATAGACAAAAGTGCTAAAAAAATGTTGAATATTACTATCAATCCGTGCTAGATTGTAAATTTGAAGTGCTAAAATAGTCGTATAAAGTGCTATAATTTTCTCTAGAAGCACTATAATTCTTGTAAAAAGCACAAGAACAGTCCACAAAAGTGCTATAGAATCCTTTGAATGCACTAAAATGGATCATGCCAGATTCTTGTATGAAGAATTTCTAGAAAAACTTGTTAAAAACATGGGGTAAGGCCCCACGGTGGGCACCAATATGTAAGTGTGGAAAATGTAAACAAACTACAATTAAATACACCTCTTAATGAAACATTGTATCAAGATTAATCAATAATTAAACTAATTTAAAATAGAGAAAATCCTGAAAGCGTCCCATTGTCTCCTATCTCCAAAGATTTATTAAGCTATAGAAGCTCTCAGATTTGTAAGCACTGTAACTATTTAAAATTGCTATCTAGAGAATGGAATGGATGCTAAATGCAATGATATGATGATTCCTAATGATTTATAAATGATATGATGCTACTGTAAATGAAATCTGATGGATGAAAGCTACAGTAAAAAGAAACAATGATGTTGTTGTCATGATATGCAATCTACCAATTCCATGATACTATGATGATACTAAGATGCAAATGCTAAATGATTGCTTGGTTGCTTGAGTACTAATTCCTGGAAAGTTTTCATAAAATATGATGATTCTCAAATGATTTTGATGCTTCAAAAGGATGTATCTATAGATTCCCAACAACACATTTGCACAGGGGTAACACAACAAGGTTGAGATTCAATCTGGAGATTTGAATGATATGAGATGAGAAGGTGGATCTGATCATGGAGGATTGTTCCTGCCCATGAAAACACCAGGCAAGATGAGAGGAAAGATTTGAGGCAAAAGATTGAGAGGATTTCCTACAGGTTTGTCCCTGAGGCTCTTCCCGTGAATGGCTGTTAAATTAATTAGATTTGAAAAATCTAATTTTATTGGTGAGTGAATAGAGGGATTTGATTTATGATTTTATTTAAATATTTTTTGTTTATTTAAATTCAGCAAAAGAGGAATAAATAATTTAATAAAATAAACTATAGAAGTTTGTTTATTAAATTAAATAGAAGAAATATGATAATTAAATTAAATATTTTTAGGATATTTGATTTAATTAAGAAGAAATATGATGAGATAATTAAATAATATCAACTATTGAAGCTATATATTTAACTTCTAGGATAGAATTGATGGATAAAGTATAGAAGAAATAATAATGATAATGATTAAATAAAATAAAGTATTTAATTTTTTTTATTTAATTAAGAGGGAAATAATATGATAAAATAAAAGAATTAATAATGAACTTAATATAAATAAATATTTCTATTTATTTACTAAGTAGATGAATTTAAGATTAATTAATCAAATAAGTCATATTTAATTAATTAGATTCTCCAGATCAGTTTTAGGTGTCTACAATATATATATATATATATATATATATATAAAGAAATCTTATTTTTGTTTCACCAAATATATAGTTTTAAATGGGAAATTTTATATCTACAAGCCATATATTTCCAAACATGGAATTAGTTCAAATCAAGAACCTTTCATTCTGAGACATGCAATTTGATTAAAATGCAAATCATCATGCCCTTCCATGGTGTGTGCACCCAAATTCAAACTAACGTACCATTCAATTTTTCAAAACAATCCTACTTAAACCATGCTCTCGTCCTTCATCCTATCACCTTGCTACTACACATACTTGCAAATTGATCAGTAACGTTCAATCCATGATGACACATAAAAATAATTTTCAAGATTTCATAAATTCAAAATTAGTCAACTCCTCACATTCAACATGCAAATATTCTAGAATCTTCATTTACTATTTAATTGAATTTCATCAACAATTCAATTTTTTGTATTTAAGTAAATATGATATAAAATTGGGTTATGGCATCCTTCCCGTTTTGGAAAAGACATCATCTTAATATCTAGAAAATAAAACTGAATGACATTAGATCACCTTTGATTCATTTATGTCTATTTCAACATCACATGAAATATATGTCTATTCAACATCATCAAAATATATGTCTATTTCAACATCATTTAAAATATATTCCTATTTCAACATCTTATGAAATATATGTATTTCAAAATCAAAATTTCAAAGCATGAAATATCATAGTATCTCAAAACAAAGAGAAATATCAAACAAAAAAAATTAATTTTCTTTTTCAAGAAAATAGATGTGGAAAGGATCATTTTATTTCTTTTGCATCCTCCCATGTAGCATTGTCCTCATAATATTAGTCGCATTGGACCTTAAATTGTGTGATTTCTTCATTCTACAACTTAACATTGGACATATCCAAGATTCTAATGGGCTCCACTAGCACCACTCCTTGATCTTGTACCTAAAAATATTTCCAATCAAGTACATGAGTCACATCAAGATGATATGGATTAAGCAAAGAAAAATGAAACACCTTATGAAGTCAAGCTAGAGGAGGTGGTAGAGCTAGTCTATAGGAAACTGGGTTAATCACTTCCAAGACTTCAAACAGTCCCACATATCTTGGGGCCAACTTGGAAGACTTTCCAAAAGAAATAGAGCTTTTATGAGGTTTAAATCTCAAGAAAAACTTGGCCCCTATTGCGAACTACCTTTGAGTTTAGTTCTTATCGGCATAACTCTTCAGTCAGTTTGTTACCTCTCATTCTTCTCTTAATGACCCACATTATATCTTCCATTTCCTTAAGAATTTCTGGTCTTACTATGATGCTATCCTCCATTTTATCCCAATTGATGGGGGTACGACACTTGCATCCATACAAGGCATCAAATGGTGTCATGCCTAAAGAGGTATGATAGGAGTTATTGTAAGAAAAATCCAATAATGGAAAATATTCTTCCAACCTATACTATTGGTCCATACAATACATTCAGAGGAGGTCTTTGACTACCTAGTTCAGCCTCTATGCTTTTCCGTCAATCTAAGGATGATGAATTGAGCTGAAATTTAATTTAGTCCCCAACGTTGCATTCAAGGTCATCCAAAACCTTGAGGTCATCCATGTGTCTCTAGCAGAAATGATAATCTTTGTCACTCCATGCAAACAAAAGATATCTTGAACAAATTTATTTTACAAGGTCAATGACCCATCCTTAAGGTTTCCTAGAATGGAATGTGCACCTTGTTCAACTTATCAATCACATCCAAGATGGCATCATACTTATTCTTGCTCAAAGGAAATCCTTGTATGAATTCCATACTGATCACCTAGCATTTATACTTAGGTATGTCATGGGGATACAATAACCTAGTTGGGTGTGCATGCTCAACCTTCACTTGCTAGCACTCCAAGCATTTTGCTACATACTCTACTACATCCTTCCTAAATTTAGGAAAAAAATATAGAGTCTTCAACTTTTTTATCATCTTAGATACACCGAGGTGTTTGGAGTAAGGTGCATTGTGAACTTCCAAAACTAACTTTCTCAACTCTCCAAAGTCTAGAATATATATTCTCCTCTCGTACCTTAAAATTATGTCTAGTTCAATCTCATACCCATCAAGTTGATGATCTAAAGGATTTTCTACTAGGGAATTATTCACTCTTTCATAATGCTCATCCCCTAGCAGTTTATAAATTACCTGTTGCCTCAAATTAGTCCTTGTTTAGATCATGGTTGTCATATGTCTTCATCTACTTAGAGCATCAACCACTCTATTCTCTTTCCCTTTTATGTATTCAATTCCAAATTCATATTCACTAAGGAATTATATCCACCTTCTCTATCACACATTAAGGTTTGGATGGGTAAATATATATCTCAACCCCAAGTGGTCTATCTTGAGTTCAAATGGATTTCCCAAAAGGTAATGCCTCCACATTTGTAAGGCATGAACTATGGCTGCCAATTGCAAATCATGAGGTGCATAGTTCACATCGTGTTGCTTGAGCTTCCTTGATTCATATACCACCTCTGATCCATCTTGCATACTGCTCCCATTCCCTCCCTGGAGGTAGATGTGATTACCGTGAATCTCCTATTAGGTTTAGTTATAGTTAGCACTAGTGTTGTCATAAGCCTATCCTTCAGGAGTTGGAATGCTTGCTCGCATTTCTCAATCCATTCAAAATGCATTCCCTTCCTTTTGAGTAAGGTAATAGGAGATGCAATTTGGGAGAACCCTTCCATAAACTTATTATAGTTCCCTATGAGGCCCATGAAGCTACAGACATCTGAAACATTCTATGGCACTGGCCATTCCACTATTTCTTTGATATTTTTGGGGTCCGAGGAGACTCCTTCAGCTGAAATTATATGGCCAAAATAGTGCACTCAGTCCTGATAGAAGGAACACTTGGACAACTTACCAAAGAGTTTCATTTCTTTCAATCAAAAAACTATTCTCAAATATCTATCATTCTCTTCAACAGTATTTGAGTAGACTAATATTTTGTCAATGAATATCAAGATAAATTCATCTGAGCAATCCCTAAACACAATATTTATAATATTCATGAAGGTGGTTAGTGCATTAGTTAAGCCAAAAGGTACCACTGTGAACTCATAATGTCCATACCAATTTCAAAATGCAATCTTCAAAACATATTCTTCCTTAATCCTCAATTGATGTACCTACCTTGAATTGAGATGAATTTTGGAGAACACTGTTGCTACCTTCATTTGATCAAATAATTCATCAATCCTTAGAAGTGGATATTGATTCTTGATGGTAACCTTGTTCAACATGTGATAATCTATACATAGATGTAAAGTTCCATCAGGACTTCTTCTTCACATAAATTATCAGTGCTCCCTAAGGAGACACATTGGGTCTTATGATTCCCTTTTCCAAAAATTCCATTAGCTAGGCCTTCAACTCATAAATTTTTGTAGTGGTCATTTTGTTGAAATGCATAAGACAATTGAGAGGGGGGTGAATGAGTTGTATCAAATTATTTTACTTTTAACCTTCATCAATTTCACTTTAACTCAATCTCTTATTAAGTATGAACATGAAATCCAAATAACATAAAGAAAACACCAAAAGAAATAGATTTAATTGGAAAACCCAATTTAAGGGAAAAACCATGGTGAGGATTAGCTCACAATATAGCAATAATGCAAAACTGAATATAAAGGCTCACTGCTAAAGGGCTCACTTCCTAGATACAAAGGCTCCCTGCTAGATAAAAAAGCTCACTACTTATAATAGGACTCATTGTCTAGAAGGAGGCTCATTTCCTATAGAAAATAAATGAAAAATAAAGATTCACCACAAAAGGGTTCCACACACTCATAGCTTGATCCGGAAATTGTAGACATAGACAACTCACTACTCTTAGGAATTTGACACATAAAAGTATTGCTACCTTGATTCACTCTTAAACACTCTTCTTGATCAAACACTTCACTTTCTCACTCATGCATCATTCACAACATCTAGGCTTGCTTTTATACTAACTTCAATCTAAGGTAGGCTAAACCTTCTTCAATTTACAAATTCAAATTACATCAGCTACTCAAAATTCTCATGGTGGATAAGAATGAGAGAGGAAACATTACACATTTAATTAGGACCCAAAAAAAATCTTGAATCAATCACATGCTTCCTTAATTCGATGTAAAAATTCATTTTACATGTAGACACTAGGTCAACTAAACCTAATGAAAACAACAACGATATTCAAAGTATGTGTATCTTGAGAAAGATGATTACATGTGGATCACTCAACATGCTTCACCAGAAATTCCACCATCTCTAGGAAACCTTTAGGTACATCTGCAACAACTACAAAAAAAATTCATCCGTAGATGATACTTTAATAGTCCAATCCAGACCTTTCAAAAACACATAGGAGCTTAGGAGCAAGTTTTCAGAAGAAACAAATCACAAGTACATTTTTCAGAGCACAAAAAACATCAATATGAAACAGCTCCCAAATCCATAAGATTTGAAAGAAAAAAAATAGAAGACTATGAAGCCAAAACATATCTCCAAGTCCTTAAATAGACAGTTCTGGCAAACTAGTTCACATACTGGTGAACACTTATTTCATACCCCATCCATCCAGAAGCTAAAACTTAGGACATATAATCCATTGAAGATCATAAGCATTACCACAAAACTACACAAACATATAATCAAAAAAGAAGAAATGTAGAGCACAATACATGAGCAAACTTAGAATAGACACTCAACACTGCCTATATTATTTCATAAATTCTCTCAAAATCACTTGGAAAAGACACAAATACAAGTTCATAAATTTAGCTCCATGTACTCTAAGCACTTCTATAGTATCTCAACTATAAAATTACCATCTACGGTCATACTAAACCTTGTTGACATCAATGACAACAACAATGACAAGTCCACCAAACACATCCATACATGCAACAATCTCCCCCTTTCTCATCGATGGCAACACATGATCTGAAAAACTATTAAAGACAACATAGACAATCTCCTACTTCATCTAGACTCTATCTCTTTTCAAATTTCTCACATGAATTTCTCTCCCCCTTTGACATCAATGGAAAAGAAAATTATCTCCTCCTTTTAAAGCTCTAAACACTCCCCCTTAGGAGTGCACCCACATCACATATTGTAATAATGTACCTCTCTACTCCCCCTGAGGAGTAGACCCCAATCATCATCCCAAAACAAAAAAATCTATGAATACACTAGAATGATGCACCTCCATATGCACTTAGTTCAAGGAAAGAGGGGTAGTGATCCCTAACTTCCCCTTGAGATACTCAAAATTATCCTTTAGAAGGGCCTTAGTGAATATTTCAACAATTTGTTCCTTGGTAGGTACATACTCAATTCTAACTTTATTCTGCAACACCCTCTCCCTTGAAAAGTGATACCTGATAGAT